>LPNX010119156.1:0-18822 GCA_001517045.1 Pseudotsuga menziesii
TACCTTGAAGAGCAAATTGGAATTAAGAAAACAACAGAGCTATGTATTGGTACTATAATTCGTTGATAAGGCCCACGTCTTTATATTTTTTTTTTTAAAACCTATAGGTAGCGTCGCTATATCGACGGCTTTCCGTGGAACTTTGCCACGCCTTGCCGTGGATATAGCGACGCGTTCCCGTGGATATAGCGACGCCTCGCCGTGGATATAGAGACGCCTTGCCGTGGATATAGCGACGCCTCGCCGTGGATATAGCGACGCCTCGCCGTCGCAGGTATTTGGATTGGGCTTTTTACATTCTAGGAAGGGCCGTCGCAATTGCGACGTATTCCCGTCGCTATTGCCACGCAATTAACGGGTCGTCGCTATTGCGACGAAATGACTGCCACGGGAAAAAAACGCTTTTCCGTGGCAATATCCACGCTTTTCCGTGGATATTGCCACATTTTGCCGTGGCAAAATTGATCACTTGTACTAGTGGATGGTTATAAACACCCCACAAAAGTGACTTTTAGGGGCAGTTCTAAATCCCCTTGTAGACACCTATGGGGGCGGTTCCAAAACCCCCTAAAATTCCTTATTACAATTCTTTGGGGGAGGTTCTAAACCCCCACTAAAATTCCATCTTAGAAACCTTTAAAGGAATTCTTAACAAAACTGCCCCTAATAGCAACGACGCTAAAAGTTTGGACTTTTAAGGGAAGTTCTGGAAGAGATAAAAACTGATGCTAAAAGTGACTTTTGAAGGCCATCCCACCCCACCCACCCCCTAAAAACAAAACATGACTTTTAGAGGTGGTTCTAAACCCCCCTCGTAGACACCAATGGAGGTGGTTCAAAACCCCCCTAAAAGTCATTATTACAAACCTTTGGGGGCAGTTAAAAACTCCCCTAGTAGGTACCTATGTGGGTAGTTTGAAACCCCCTCATAGACAGCTACGGGGACAGTTCAAAACCTCGTTAAAACTCCATCTTACAAACCTTTGGAGGGTGATTATAAAACCCCCTCATATAAACCGTGATAGGGAGGGTTTTGAACCCCCCTCATAGTGACGTACAAGGTCAATTTAAACCCCCCTCATAGTGACATATGAAGGTGGTGTAGAACCCCCCTCGTAGCAACATACAAAGACGGTTTGAAAACCCCCCTATAGCCATAATAAATCACAATAAAATATATTTTATTAAAAACCAATATTGTTATATCATTAGGGCATGGAGAAATCGAACCACCAACCCCCTGCTTGTAAAGCAGGCGCTCTTCCATTGAGCTAGAACCCTTTAAAAAATGGAGAAATGAGTAATATTAACACCTATATTGCATCATTTGTAATTCTTAAAAAAGACAATAAGATCTAAATACAACCATGCTTAAAATCCAATTTATTTTTCCAAAGAATGTTGTTACATATGTATCTCTGTTATACATTTATGTAAAGGTTGCTGGGAGGGATGAGGTAGTTAGATTGAGGTCAAGAATAGTTTGCATACATTTGTTGTTGAGTATATGCATTGAGGTCACACTTTCAAGTAGAAAAAAATATAAGCATTGTTTGAAAGTTTGTATAAACAGATGAAGAGAGCATGGAATGTGCCTAATACGAATTTTGTAGCACATGATATGGAGTAGCCTTATAAGCAAAACACATTCTACCATCACAGTGAAATTTAACCATTGCTTTTGGACTTATGGTCTCACCCCTTAGGTAAACCTTATTAGGTGTCTTTAAGAGATTTCACATCTGTGTTGTGTGTGACAATGTTACTATATTCCAATAGATATTAAATTATTAATAGAGTGATCAGGAAAGATATATGTTGAAAATTTGTCTAGGTTGCTTGGGTTTCTCCCTCTCTACATATTACCCCCAAGCTAGCATTTTAAGCAATACATTTCTTACAAATTATCACACATACGATAATAAAACACCTACAGAATAATACTATATGTACTTTGCAACAACCACATCATCAAATTTATTAGCTTTGAACACACCCTACTAATTTTCTTGTCCTCTGGAAATTAACTTATGTCTCATGAACTTTGTATTTGTGGAGCATAGCCCTTTGTATCCAAATCTAAAACCTATAGAACTGAAGCTCATATATAATGAGAAAAAACTTTATCACACATAAGATTATGCAAATGATATAACAAATACAAGAATATTGGTACATTGGTACATTCTTTGAGGCTATAAGCATAGAGATCTATGTTATAGCCAAACCTATAAATCTTAGCTAAACTCTGCATAAAATATTGTATGTCACTTTGATTCTTCATATTGTTCTCTAATGAAGTTTCAACATCAATCTGCAGACCCGATGTAGTCCAAAGGTCTATGAGCTCATTCAACAACTTTATCTCATAGATATCTAATTATAGTTTCCACACACAACTCAAGCCAACTCACTTCCTCTTCCATGATTTATGGTGCTCACTACCTATATATGATTGTAAATGACGTTACAAAATACGACCTTGACTACTAAGACATGTTTAGACCATAAAGTTCCAATATTATGTTCCTAAGGTCCAAGAAACTAGAAACAAGTGCCCACTGCCATCCAGGTTCTATGGAAATACAAAAAAAATTTCATAGTTTCGGACAAAATAGAGAGCAAATGCCCACCAAAATAGATTGAAATTAATTGACTCAATTTCACCTTAAATGGAAATGAAAAATAGACTTGAATTACTTTACTTTCAGTCACAACACTACAAGGTTAAAAAAAGGTAACTTAATGTTTATATTCCTCTATCTGTATCATTTCTTGTTTATTAATGATAAGTTATACATATGTACCTAGTGTGAATCCATACAAAAGAGTTGGACAAGGTGAAATAGTTTGTCATATTTCACCCATCAATATATTCAATGATACATCCATTAATATAAGCTCTTTATGTACACAGAAGAAAAGATAATTTTATTAATGTCCAATGAGTGATCACCATATTGGTCAATGGAACTTGAAAGTACAACCAATGTGAATTCAATGTGAGAGTGCAAAACCAAATCCTACCACTACTCTACTAAAAGCATAGAAAGAGTTAACTAACTAACCAACGGAAACACAAGAATTAGTGTAGATATACAACCAAAACCATGTCAAGCATACAATGCATATGTCAATGTGTCCCAAGGGTAAAAGTAGAATCACGAGAAATAGAAAGAGAGAAAAGAAGAGGATGGCTCTTGATCTTTATGTTAAAGGGCCAAGAGCATCATCAAAATGGTTCTTAGTTTGTGAAATTGTTGAGAGGCAATTGACCTAGATATACTATTTAGGATGGATAATTCTATAGTGTCAAAATTATAACAACACTACTGAAAAATATATACTATTTAGTAAGGATAATTCTATAGTGTCAAAATTATAACAACACAACTGAAAAATATTTTTAGATCTGGTAACCGGCGAAGTGTATACCGGTTCACAATAATATAGAGGAGAAAGAGAAAAGGGAAGAGGATGGCTCTTGATCTTTATGTTAAAGGGCCAAGAACATCAAAATGGTTCTTAGTTTGTTAAATTGTTGAGAGGCAATTGACATAGATATACTATTTAGGAAGGATAATTCTATAGTGTCAAAATTATAACAACACTACTAAAAAATATTTTTAGATCTGGTAACCAGCGAAGTGTATACCAGTTCACAATAATATATATGACTACAATAGGACACAGGAAAATGTATATTTAGAAACTACAGGAAAAGAAAAATCAATCTTCAAATGACAAACGAAAATAGAAAAGTTGGCCATTCAAAAAGCTAAAAACAGAGAGAAACATTGGCAATGGGGTGTTTAAGAGATGAAATTATAAAGCATTTGGACTAGAATTCACAAGCTCTACAATGGACAAGCTTGCTATATCAATCACTGAATTTTTACCTAAGTTCTGTTGGTCCAATTGCACTTGATTTTGGAGGGCTATCAATATCTTGCAAAACAAAAAAGGATAAATGGATTAACACATGACATGAAAGAAGTCTAGCAATGTATTGAAAAGGCTCAGAGCAATAGTTAAGTGCACCGCTAGAGCCTTGCTACATTAGACTCTAATTGATTATGCAATC
The DNA here is from genome assembly GCA_001517045.1 of Pseudotsuga menziesii. Taxonomy (NCBI): domain Eukaryota; kingdom Viridiplantae; phylum Streptophyta; class Pinopsida; order Pinales; family Pinaceae; genus Pseudotsuga; species Pseudotsuga menziesii. Next base: position 4,085 of record LPNX010119156.1, read on the forward strand.
TGTATAATTTCAAGTTCAGTCGTGTTAACCAAGTCAAGGACCACTAGACGGCTCACAAACCAGACAAACCTATACAATACAAAGCATTGTCAAGAGACTTGATGAGAACATGCATCATAAAGCTCTAATGTGAACCCAGTCCTCTGATTTGCAATTCAGGGCACATGTACAACACTCTGATTGCATCCTTCCTGTAACAACAATTTGGGTATTGAAGAAGCCTAAAAACCCTCAATCATATCTGTGTACAACAATAATTATTGAATCTTGGCAGTCTGTGACTTCATAAAAAAAATTATGGGCAGTATCTATAATCTCAGTAAGTGACCTACATCAAGCTACAAGAATTTTAGACGGTGTTTTAGTTCGAAATAGTAACACAAAAACCCTCTTATAACCCAGAGCAGCAGTGAAATGATATCAACAACAATAAGTAAGAGGTCGTACCCAACAGCAAGATGGTCTTTCTATGGTTGAATGCTTCATATGGTCAGTTCCTATCCATAGTCCAACAATTGTACTGGTACACATTGATTAATAGTTTCCCTATTATGGTCCAACGCTTGTTCTAAAGACCATGTATGGGTCACCTCTTATCCATAGACCCTTGGGTGAATAGCCATGATGTATGCTGGTTTTCTAGAAGAGACACCTAGGTATGGCATATCTCCAGTTACTTTGTTACAGCCAACATTTTTGGGTTCTTTTGCAACTTGACCAGATTTTTTCCAGGACAACTAAGTCATCTTAAGAACCCAACAATCTTGTCCATTGCACCTAAAAATAATCATATCTTGCTCTTCAATGATAATCTCAACCTTCTCTTCACAATTTTTACTTTATCCAACATTTTCTAACTAGCATTCTTGAAGACAATCATCGAGTTGGACAGACCCAACATTATAAATATATAATTGCTTCAACTAGACTCCAAAAATATCTCTTCTGACCAAAACATAAAAATATTTTTAGGCTTATTGTCAAAATTACAATTTAAAAATTTTAAAACTGAATTTAGCTAAAATACCATGTGAACCTGTACATTTCCATCCAATACCCACAATCTTTGGTTTAATATGTTTTAGGCTGTGTTACCGGATCCACCACCCCAGTGTGTCGGATTCGCGGATCCACGGATCCGATACGTATCCTGATCGGATCCACCATGGAAACGTATCCCCTCCAGAAGGAAACGTATCCTGGTCCCATGAAACGGATCCTGTGAAAAATGAAAAAAAATCCTGAAATTTTCAAACGGATCCTATGAAAAATCAAACAATTCCTAAAAATTTCAAATGGATCTTGCAACTTCCAATGCTTCTATGACCCATTGATCCCCCCAAAAAATTATTTTTAAATTTTTAATGAAAAACTTAAAAAACCCTAAACACCTAATGGCTAAAAGCGTAAACCCCATTCCTGCTCAAGGTCTGATCTATCCTTATGTAAAGATATGCTCTTAAACTCTGATATATCAATATCAAGGTCTCCTCAACATTTTTATTTGGTATATCTTTATGGTCAAGGTCTGTTGCCAAGGGCAGATCTATCTTTATGTACTATGTTGTTGCTCACTTCACCTACATTGTTTTGTATTCTTGCCATAGCGTTCAAGAAAACCACTTTATTCCTTGTTGGTAGGGACATGTGGATGTGGCTCACAAAAACACTATTATGACCTGCTTCAAGTTCATGCTGAAATGTTTTTTAAAATTATCAATATCACAACTTATCAAATTATCAGTTATGGTACATGAACTCTATTTTTGGCAATAACTTATAGTTCTACTCTTTTGCTTCCTAAATAGTATTGTTTCTTCCTTCTATTTTTCTATTTATTATAAAAATATTTTTATATTTGTTTGTTCTTGACGTTTCCCTGCCGTATCCGGATCCTGGGTTTTAAAAAATCTAGCGAATCCGTATCCGTATCCTGGTAACTTAGGTTTTAGGTACCTAAAAAAATTGTCTTTGACAATTTTCAAAGAAATTAAAAAATACCTTTGGAGACATCTGCCCCACTCTTATGCCTACACTACAACACAACATATACCAATTGTGCAAATTGTTGCTGCAAAATGTCAAGATATATCCTTCTCTAGTCTTGTTGATAGTTCTAAACCCCACAAGTCTTGCACCTTATACAACACAAAATCATGGTTGTTGCTCTATTGTTCTTGCTGTATACAAGGGTCTACAATAACCATGTTTTTTGTTCTTCTCTCAACATTTGTTTCTCAGGATTCCACAAATTCTTCAGAAGTCTAGCAGTTTACAAATCTTCTTCATTTCTCAAGCTCACATCTCATTGGGTGTCAGATTGATGCCCTAGACATCCTTTTTTTTTCAGGCAGTTCTTTTCTTTCCTGCTCTGTTCAACTACAACAAACTGGGCAACTTCAAGCCTGTTAGTGTGTGCAAAAACCTTCTTCAGGGCATGAACTTGTTAATAACCTGCTAGACGATTTCTACTCATGATGGAAATTGGATAGTGTGATGGACATTTTGTCATGCCAGGTTACCTGTCACAAGCCTGCTCATGTTTTTCTATGTTGGGTTCCCTATCTGTTATGATCCTGGTCTGCTAACATGACTCATCTCCTCTCATGATTCATTTAGGAGCCTGCTATTCTATCAATGCCCTTCACATTTGTGAGTCCTGGTATGTCTGTAAAATATCCTTCAATCTTTGACCTTCAACGTCATCTCTCGTCTCTCCTAACTACTGGTTCTCTCACAATCGCTTCATCCTGCTTACCATTTCTCCCAATCTACTCATTGTGAGACTGTCAATCATCCTTAATGGGCTTGCTAGTCCTCATGGGCTTTTGAATCCTAGACACTTTAAAAATAAAAAATAAAAATTGAGAGAGTGGTGCTCGTATGTTGGGTAGCCTTCCTCGAGCTTCCATAGTTTTACTTGCTACAGTATCATTAATACATGTCACATTTATTTTTCTCTCAACATCTATATGTTTATCTATTATTGTGTATATGCACCCATATGAAATCCTACAGTTAACAGATGAGTTTTACTCTTTTAATTGTGAAAGTGTTTGACTGACAATAAAATTCATGTTAGCATCAGGAAATTGCTAACACACTCAAAATAGTTTTCACAGTGATTAGTTTAAGTAGACTGTCAAAGGACATATTTTGTTACACATTGTACTTTCTACAATTGATATATCAAAATCAAAAAAATTAAAAATACACCAAATTCAATTTGATGTGATCAAATGATTAAAAACAATACATAGGCACTGCAAAGAAACAATTGTTACAGCTGGCGGCCATCAAAGAAACCAAAAAGAAAAGTTGCAAGTTACCTTTTGTTTCATCTCTTTGAGCATGTCTTCCAATCCTGTTCGTTGTGATCCAAGCATTTCCAGCTACCTCTGAAATAAAATTAGTTTTCAAATGAGTCAGATAAAAGGATTTCCCTGTGAATAAACATGGTAAGGAAAATTGAAACATATATCCAAAAAACTTTCATATTTTGTAAATTAATGTTCAATATGAATAAAATACTGTATAATATGTATCAAACATATTTGTTCCATTATAGACTGTCATTGGCTCATCTAACACAGTTGTTTCTTTTGAGCATCCAATAACCTTATATGTGCAGAAAAGTAGGATGGTATCATATTCCATCTATTTTTTTTAATATCACATGCATGAATCCTAGCCTTTAAGCTTTCACAAACATTGTAACTATAGGTAGAAATACCTTGATGTGCAGGACAATTCCTATAGTGTAAAATGCAGATCTGAAGACATTCAAATTTTCTAATATTGAACTAGAAGTGGTTGATATTTCATCATGAAATGCATATGCTATTATGCAGTAGGCATTAAATGAATCAAGTAAACCAAAAGAGTATTTCAGCCATTTCCATCGCAGCTCTATTAAAATTTTCGAGATGTTATTGAAATATTAAATGACTTAGGCAAACGTGACTACAATAAGAGAATGGGATTTCCTATAGCATACCATCTCCTCCTTACCTCACTAAAATGGTCCCCAAATTATAAATGGGAGAACTTCTGCACAGAGGTGGATTAGGAAAGCAACTAGGATTGTAAAGTCAAGTTGGATTTATGACCAACCAAATCGGTAGCTAAGATGCAGATACATCCCCCCTCTACATGTGAATCAGACTCATTGACATGCCAACTTGGGGTTCCTATGAATCTGACATGCTCAGGACATGTGTCCCATGAATCAGACACGTGGTGCATAAAAAAAGCATGCCCAACAGAGATATAAAGAAGCATTTTGCCCGATTTCACACATTTTTTTGCAGAAACCCTAATAGAGAGGGAGAACATAGAATATGATTGCTTGCATTTTGTATATCTACAGGCTGCAATTATTTTGCTGTGTCTATCATTTCACAAACAGCGGTGTTCTTTTACAGTGATCTTACCCAAAAATGTACATCTTTATGTCTATATAATTGTATTTTATTCTGTAATTTATAAAAAAATTATATATATAAATATATAATAATTTGTTCTTATACCCTATTGTCCCATTGCAGGGGTCTACATGTCCTGTATCAGATACTCAAATCTCTATATTGCAATTATCAGGTAACTTAGATAGTAGTAGTCCTAGTGTTGACATTTTGCAACGTACTCAAGTAAAAGCTAAGCCATTGGTATATTCAATATTGTCTTGGTGATGGATAACTTGTATACTAAGTCACATGACACGAGGACACGGGACACGAAGGACACGAAAATACAAGTATTTGACACAAGACACGACGACCCCAAAAATAGGACACGGAGGACACGTTTTGTATATATATATTAAACAATTATATATATATATATATATATATTAAAAAAAATACATAAAGATCTACATTTTTTAAAACCTAGAAGTATATACAATGTACATCAATCATAATATCATCCGACTGAAATTTGACAATGATGAATCAATAATAAAATTATCAATGAATCATGAACTTTGAACCATAAACTACATATTTGATATTTTTCATTAAACCGCAAAAATCAAAATGTACTATAAAGATATCGAGAGAATGCCATCGACAAATACAAAATAGAGTAGATACTACCTAGGACTAAGCCTAGTATCTATAGTACTACTACATACAAAATGAAAATACTGAGTAGTTACAAGGAAGAATATCATAGCTCATCAATGGTACTAGCCACTGTCAATCCTCCTCCTACTCCATGTCAAAATTAGCATTACTATCGTAGTCCTTTCCTCTATCCTCTATACTATTTTCAATAGGACACATGTCCAGAAATCAGGGCACATGTCTAGAAATCAGGACACATGTCCGACACGTGCTGGAAAGTGTCCAGATTTTGGACACGAAAATTTTGGTGTCGGACACGTATTAGGGCAAGTGTCGTGTCTAACATGTGGAATACGGGACACGGGCCCTATTTGGAAGTGTCCTGTTACTTATCTTGTATAGCATCTTCCAGTAACAGTGTCTTATATAACTTAAGCTGATTGATGGTCACCAACTCATCACATTATGTATACCATATACCAATATAAGCTTGAAGGTCCAAGCAAAAAAAGCAAGACCCATGGTGTGGTGATAATATTGAATAGGCTCCAACTTGCGAATATGTGTTGTTTGAATCAAAGCTTGTCCAAGCATAACCATACTTTGTCACCATGCTCAAATTGATGTGGGACTCAATGTTTGCCATGCATTGCTTTATATTTGGCCTATGTTTTTCATAGAGCATCCCTGACTTTAGCATCAACTTTGTCTATGTGCTCAATGTTTTGTGTAGGTACCCTCATGCATAAACCTTTAAGCAATCTTCCATCAAAGTCATATCCTTCATCAAGTTAACCCTCAAGCATCACTATATTTATCCAAGGAGGTGACAATGAATGTAATCTAAGTAACAAATCATAGCAAGAGTGCTCATATTTCATTTTTATTGCCTTTCATAGTCCACAGATTGCATAGGAGTGGCTCAAATTGAAAAATGGCATGTTGATTGTCCTTAGAACTTTGATTTGGAGGATTTAGTGTCGTTGAAGCTTGCTACTTTACCAATAGAAACAGAATTAGGGGAGGCTCTGTCACAACCCAGATTTCTGTTTGACCTGGCCCCAACCTCACAAAAGTATGTTTTATGCTGCCGACTCTTAGTTACAATTGGGATGCTATTCAACTTACAGATGATCTGAATAAATATTTAGGCTTTTGCAAGGTGACTAGTTATATGAGTGGTTTACAAACATTTTGATAAATAATATGTCTTTTCTTATTCATCTTCCTTCATGCCCGTAATATTTGTTCAGACACCTATTGTAATCCTATGTTTCCTCTCAAATGGTTTTTGTGCTAACAATCCATAATTGTTGAAGCAGTATGCCCCATTCGAATTCTATTTTATAATATTTGTAAAAGAATTACAAATAAAGCATTGTACTTCCCCTCTTTTTCCAATTCACTCTAAAACTTTATTTCGGCGCCATCTTTTCCATTTATTTGGTATGCTCAGTTATGATTTAGCAACATGTTGCATGGTTCAATATTACCTGTATATGGGATGTGAATGAGACTCTTAAAATAAATATAAACTAGATTAAAAGCAGTTTCTATCGAATAAATATGCATAGGGGCATTTCAAGTAATTTGGGGTGGGAGCAGTTTGAGGGAGCATTTGATACTTCATCTTGGAAAAGAGCATGCAGCATGCATTTGCAGTGGCAAAATAATAAACATTAAGATGAGCCACTGTGTGGTTGTTCCTTTGAAACGTTGATACAATCACAACAACTTCTTAATTTCTATAATTCATATTTATTCGGTTAATTAAAAATGTGAGACAATATGTACTGGAGTGAGTCTGGGCTGTGGTAGGAGCAATTTTAATCTCATACTACTTCTGCTGATGTACTTGAATCATAATCTAAACACTATGTTTCTTGAATCTCCTTATTGTTCCCCAATTAGACTATCTCTGCCCATATGAAATCGTATTCCACCATTGGCAAGGGCTTTCTTTCTATGCGGCACGAAGTGTTTCATGCTCTGGGATATTTGTTCATGTTGTTGGCTCCATCATGACATTTTGAGGAGTCTCTTCGACTGTAAGTTCTCCACTAGAAATTGGTGGGGTAGAGATGTTGAGGGATAAAGGTGAATCATATCTAGCCTCAACATCCATTTAATTAAAACCCAAAGGACCATCCAATGGTAGAAGTGGGAGAACACTGATAGAAGAAACTACCATAAAGTTAAACTGTTAACTGGCAAAGATCTGGCAATTAATCTCATAAAATACAGAACAACAATAGAGGATGCATACCCAACCCCTTATCTAATGCGAAAATGAATTAAAATAAAATATTCAATAATATATATTTTCACAAAAAGAAACTTAAAGACATGATGATGACTTAATTACTTACTCTTTTGCCAAGGAAATTATGTCAGGGTTTGCAGTTTCCAGCTGAAAAGAAGATATCTTCCTTTTGGCTTCTTTCCAGTCATATATGATGATGATGATGATGATGGTGGTTAACGTCCCCTGAGACCAAACTTTGGTCTATCGGACCTAAAGAAGAGAATTAATTAGTTTGCTTTAAAGTCATATACATGTTTAGCTCGCACATTTGATATATATTTGTCTCCAACTCATACAAATGTATGTACAAAAAAAAGGTACTATGCAGTAGATTCCAAGGGATCGAAACCTCATTGAAGTCTAACATTGTATAGGCATCTCCAGCACCTGTAGCACACTCTGTATTCTCAAGAAAATTAAAATGTCACAATTTTAAAAATTTGTACTCTATAATACAGAAGGAAAAAACCTAAACTATGGTAGAGTAATCAATTGTCACATTAGTATCTCACCATCAGACCTAAACCAGACTCAAGATGCAAAATCTCAATGCCATTCATGTAATGTGATTTGGTCACGAATGCTAACATGAGGATCTGAACCACTACGACAAGCAGAAATATATGTGAATCAATGAATATGTGCATCAAAATTATGCATAATATTCCCACTTCCCAAACATACGATTGTAAAATGTGAAAATTTACTCACCTGGTACATGGAAACCCTACATCATCCAACTCCATAAACTCAAATTTAGAAATCTCACACAAAGTTATTGAATGAAATGGTGCTAAATTGGCATCTGGTGGTAGATCAGCCTGTATGGGGTGAAATGCCCGATTTACTTTTGTTAATGTCTAACTGCAGTCTTGATAGAGGTAGTTCACTTTTTTTTAATATATCCTCACCACCCCCAAGAGGAGGTGCCCTACCAGTCTAAGTGCAATTGGAACTTCAGGAGATATGGTAGAGTCTGCAAAGTCAAATATTAGAACAGAAAGACATCATTTGAGAACAAGATGACAATTTATATAAAGTTTAAACCACTTACAAAGATGAAGGCGAACAAGACAAATATGGAGAGAAAAAATCAAATAGTAGGACCACATATATTTCTTATCTATTTGTTAGAGTAAAAATCTCCATCCACTTGTTTTTATCATAAAACAAAATAAACTTATTCATAACTACAACCACCTAAGAATCTTGGTTCTATGAAAAAAGCATAATTCTGTGAAATAAGCATATTTTTAACAGATTTTGGGCTGCATATGTGCAAATAAAAACCATTATGCAAGCTAGGTATCATGGATTAACAAGTGCTATAATCACATATAAAATGAGTCATGTAATAATTGGTGTGTGATACAATCAAGTACGAAATGAGAGCTATGTAATGATTGATGCCCAATAGACGGGACAGAAGAACTTATATGGAAGAAAAGAAGGAAAGATATTCCAACTTACATTAATTCCACAAATGACGAAACCAATCATGGGGAGTAATGACAAGACACCTATTAGGGACCTGTTCTCCATAACATAACAGTAAGCAAAAAGGAGAAAAAGATAGTTATAGTGTTAGCATCTATGCAAACCTACTCAAGCAACTATAGCTTTGCGATGACAATAGACAGCAATTGCTTCCAAGTGGGTGGTCCTAAACGAATTGAGAAAGCTATTGTAACACCCCGGTTTTGACCCCGTTTGCATTTAAAATGTATATGATGTTTATATTGTATTTAATCGTGGTGTGGAGCCAAAGGCAAAAGCCCCACCATTGATTTATCATTTTAAGTTCGGCGATTAAAATTGATGCCGATGGTATTTTGTGCTAGCAGGCACATTATAATTTTTGGACATCATGTAAATATGCAATTTAATTATTAAAAAAACCCACAAACAACTATGTCAATGCAACGTTAAAAGAGATGGGGCATGATTTCCTAAGGATAAGGGGGGGTGGAATATTTAACCTTTGAGCCAATGGAGAAAATACAAGTGTCAAAGGAGAACCCATCAACTTCCAACCACCTTTTCTTGTCTTATTCACCAACCAATTAAATTCTCCAAAAGTTAGTTGGGCAGTTATTGCCTTGGGGCTTGGGGAGTGTGGGAAGTTGTCAATTCCGGCAGGGCTGTCAGCCTTGACCACACGCTTGCCCAAAGGGGAAGGAAAATTTCCCATTACCCTCACGTGGAAGAGAGCAGCCTCATACCACTAACACACAAGAGATATTTTTCATGCACTCACGCGCAAGCATGCATTTTTCTTCATGCACTCACGTGGCTGAGCTTCCACACGTTTTTGGTTTGCTGTGTGTTTTCACTCACGTGGGCAGCCGTTTTCTTCAATTTCCCCAGACTGAGAATTCGTTTTTGTAATGATCAATGGGTGGGTTCCCTCCCCCACGATTTGGATGCATTTCCCCATTGTTTTTCAACCTGGAAATTGTTTTTGGTAATGCCCAGCAAGTGGGAGGAGAGACCCACAATTTCTTGGGTGTTGTTGAGTCCGTTTTGGCCATGTTAGGGCCAAAACGTCCCTGGGAATCGAATACCTATTGGGGGTTTGTTTTCACCCATCATGGTAAATCGTTTTGTTGCCAGAACTATTTCCCTCAACCCAGAACTGTGTATCTTGTTGTGTATGCATCCGTGCTTCGGTCTGAACTGAATTGGGAGTGGAAATGGGGTCTGATCAGCTTGATAAAACTAGTGTGTGAAGGAACCTCACAGATAGATCTAGGGGGTTGGTTTTATTCTTTGCACACCCTGAATAGCACTGAAGGGAAGGCATGGCCCAAGGGACTGTGTAGCAAAGAAGGGGGTGCTTCCTTGTGTTGGGTGGGTAGATGTTTAGAAGCTAGGTTAGATTTGGTGCATGCGTCCATAGCTTTGTTGGGGAGCTCACTAGATTAGCAGTCATCCTTTCTAGCTCCTTTGCAGCCTGATAAACCCAATTGTGTTGGCTTGGCTGAATTTTGTGGTATCCTTGGCTATGTGTGAGCCTGCCAGTGTTCCTTATTCCTTGTGGGAATCATGCTTAGCTCGAGGGTGGAAGTGTTGCTAAGAGATTGATGAGCACACTGGCCTATGGTTGGGTGGAATGTTGCAGCGACATAGCTGGTTGCGGGACAAGCTTCTTCATAAAATAAGTATCTCTGTGTTAATCTCTGCATTTGTATGTGTTTATGAATTAAATTAAAAGGTTAAATGATTGAATGGAAATGATTTTTTCTTCCGCTATATGTTAAATGTTTATGCACTTGTGTATATTTTTACTTCAATGCATTTATATTACATTCATGGGGCTAGATTTCCCGGATTGATAGCAGCATGGTCGCATTCCCTCGCTGGTAGACGGGAGGGGACGTGACAGCTATATTGCAAGCCAAACCTTCCATAAATTTCTTCCTCCAATGATCAGTATCACATGGTCAATGCTATCCCATATATGAGAAGATAGCTCACATAGCTATAGCTATAGATCCAAAATCGCTGTCCTTACTCCTTGGTGCCTTCGAGACCCTCTAAGATAGACCTAATAAACAGACCCTTGTTGTTGATAACCCAAAGAGATATCTGGGACTGTTCCAAAAATTACAGCATCGAGTCCAAAACAATGTTATGTGCTATTACGGTGCATGCTCCTAGTAAACTAATGATAACTTGGTTTCTCGTACTATGACTGATGCAATTTTTGGATAAACTTAGAAAGTAGCATCGCAATAGTTTCTCGGGTATCATAGTGGAAGAATTAGGATAAATCCTATGCTAGTGGAAGAATTAGGATAAAAATTTGATGCTAGTCACAGTTTACTTTTCTTAACACGCATTCTTTGAGCTTATACATACAATTTTGAGCTGAAATGAACAAAAGAAGAATTGAATTTCTCATTTTCTCCTCCACGCATTCTCAATTAATGATATAGTATTGACAAGATGGCATGTGGTTGAAAATAATCTTGTCCAGAAGTGGTCTCATCCTCTTTATCATAAGCTTGAAGTCATTAATTGCCTGTTACAATTTGAAGAAAGAAACAAATGAAATCCATTTCTATTATTCCATTCTTACTCCTCAACCTCATAAACCATAGCTTAGTGAAAGAGAACAATTGTTTGTTTTGTGCATACGACAAATTTATGCTTGCTTGTCTAAAATCATGAGTCTTATCTTCCATTTTATGGGATATATTAGGGGGTATATTAGTACCAGATTTACCCATACAAATCCGAGTGTTAATCTCCAATACATATCCATGGGCATCATTCAGCGTGAGCTCATTGTTACATAGTTCACCATTCACCATTGACGGATTACCAGTATATAATGGGGTGGATTGGTTAGTTGATCCATTGTAGCAAGGTTGAGGGTTCGTGGGGTGCTTTTCAAACCTGGCACGTGGCCATGTTTGTTACTAAGGAAGATATGGATGGACAGGTCTTGAGCAAGTTCTTCATTTAAAGACCTGTGTTGAATATACAATGCACAAACCCATCTCAAAAAATGTACTTATATCACAGGCCTAAAAAAAAATTAAAGAAACTCCAAACTAACTAAGATATAAATGTTAAAAAACCCAAAACCAAATAAGACCATTATAAATTAGAGAGGATGATCCCTAGCACAATGATCTAGAACTATATCTCTGTTTAGAATCAAGGATATGTAGATTATAAATAAACTAATCTAGATATGAAACTGTCAAAAATACATAACCATGCACCACCTACAGTCACTGAACATTTAATGTTGAAAACCATGGAAGATAAATACTTTGATCTTGGAATATTATTGAAAAAGACAAAACTATGTTAAAAAAGTTGTGGAGAAACAAATAACTGAGACAACCGTCTGTTGAAAATCCATGCAAAGCACAAATCCATCTCAAAAAACACACTTAAGTCATGGGCCTGAGAAATAGAACCAAACAGAAAGCTAAGAGAAAAATGTTACAAGATCCAGAATAAAATCAGGCTATCATTAATTAATCAGGATCATCTTTGAAATATCTACAAGTAGCACAGTGGTCAAGGAAGTGATGTTTTTATCACACAATTTCCATTCACCTATGTCTCCAACCCCAATATTCGTAACAATTACCTAGGGTTACCTCAGTTGGATTAAGCAGGCCAAATTTTACTTTTGGTCCTATCCAACACATATTTTTTGGCGACTGGTATCAGATATGTTATGGCGTTTTCCTTAGCCTAACTTTAGCACACCGATAGGTCTCTCTTAACGGCCTCCTTAGAATTAACCATACCCATCCAAGATCATGGTTGGTGGCACTTTCATGCTTCAGATTATTTGGAAGGCCTGAGAGTCCATCAAACCCTTCTTGATGTTTAAGAACTGATTAATACCCTGTTTCTTTATTCTGGAAAATTGTATACATGTTTGTGCTTTATCTTCCCATGGATATTATACACAGATATCACATAAACAGAACAATGATTAAAAGATTATGTAATTATCTCTTCTTCTGCTTTCCTTTAAAATCCATCCGTCTCTCAATAATAACTACAATGCACCATGGCTATTACACTCGCATATCTTACAAAAATGCAACAATGTTCCAAATATAAGCGATCCTCCTCTTCTTCCGTTTCTCCTTAAAAACACAGTACCTTCTTTGTAATTACTAATAACTACAATGCACCACTTTCCTAATTGAATGCCCTCAATTTTATATCTCTGTTGTGTCATACAGTGACTATTTGACAACAAAGAACGTTTGTACCTAACCCTACTGTATGAAAACAAACTGACATCCATTATGACGTGAAAAGGCGAAATACACACACCCAAAAAATAGATGTAGTCAAACACAGAAAAATGGTAGAAATGGACAATAATATCAATGCATTTTATAAAAATTGGTAGATTTAGTGTTAAAGAAATAGAGTAATTGGTTTTTCATGCGTACTGGGATTGCTTTCTATGGTAAATGCGGTGTCATTGAAATGACAGGAAGCCCCCTTGTGCTTGTAGTTCTGCTAGCAAGTGTTAAAAGCATACAAGGCGTGGGAAGCAAGTGTGTTCGGAAGAAAGCGGGGACAGTTCTACTGAATTGCATTACAGTCGGCTCTGCCCAGTCCAAGGCACCCTACAAGATGTGGACTAGCACCTGTGGATCTGGTACGCACCATAATAGCTGACCACCCTCTGCTTTGCCATTGCAAAACCTCAATCAGTCATAATATACAGAAAAAACAATAGCTCTAAAACAGATTGATAGTCTTCTTGGAGAAAAGCTTAGATCAAGTAATTTGTTGAGTTTGACCTCCTGATTGCAATCTATGAATTATGCAGAGGTTTTGGTGTGTGAAATGAGCAAAAATAAATATTTGGAGGTAGAAGTAAATTCAATTTGTTGAGTGTGGGCAACAGAAGTCACAAGTTTTGACTCTTCAAAAGCCACACTATTCTTCATGTTTCATTATTTTTCTTAAACTTATTGCTCATTGGGAATAGGGTATTTTATTTTGTCAAAATACCAAATATTTGTAACATGTTTTTAAAGACGAAATAAAACGTTTATATATTTAATTTGGAGTTTCGGGCAGGTTCAATGCTTCGTAGAAAGGTCATGATGAGTTTCTTGGACATGTTAGTTTTTGTACCTAGGCAGATGTTCCCTAGGTGACTTTAATTTTTGCCTAAAGTCACTTTAAGAGGGAAAAAGGTGACCCTCACATTAAAAGTCACTTAATGAGACTTTATAACAATAAAGTCACTTTTTGATAAATTTAAGTGGGTGAGTGATTTTATTTATGAGAAATAAATAAAAGGGATTTTCACTCTCATTCAATCTCATCCGTTGGATTGATTCTTTCTCCACCATTGGATTAAGAAACTCACTTAGGTCAAACAAAAAGGCATGAGGGAGGCAAAAGGGTTTCACTTTTCATTTTTCAGGAGAAGAGAGAGAGCTGAGAAGGCTGGGTCGAGTTTGCTGAAGAAGGACACCATTTTCCAGGAAAATTTATGCAAAGAAATTGAGGAGTACAGGGCATTAACCACGGGCACAGAAATCGAGAAGATAGTACGGCCTCATTAATGCTGTACGGCTGCATTAAATGTGCACAGAAATCGAGGTGTACGGCTGCCATTAAAGCTGTACGGTTTTGCATTTATTTCACAGCACAGAAATCGAGGTTTCGAAGTCTGTACGGTCTGCATTAATTGCTGTATGGACAGCATTAAATTGGCACTCAGTTCGAGGGTACGGACGGCTCAGAAATCGATGGTACGGGCCTGCAATAAATGCTGTACATTTTCTGCACAGAAATCGAGGTCAGTTTGAAGTGTACGGCCTGCATTTATTGCTGTTTAGTTGGCTCAGAAATCGAGGAGC
>LPNX010119156.1:27520-110337 GCA_001517045.1 Pseudotsuga menziesii
TCGTAAGACAAAATTCAAATTACAAATTACAATGTATTAAATTTTTACCAAGTTAAAAACATAGAAATGAAAGGGTAATTAATTAAGAATCTAAGAGATCAAAATTTGAAAGTTTTAAACAAATTGTACCTGGCATCTTTGTGGTTCTATCCTGGACAGCCATGTCATAGCCAAAAGTGCCACCTGACATCCTATAGATCTCCATCTGTCTAAAAATCTCTGCGCGCTCAGAGGGAGTTAACACCATCCTCTGAACACACTGGAGAAAGCCATCCATGACCTCAGCATCAAACTGAAAGCCACATGCATAAGAGAAAGCAGGGTTGAGGTAGAGCCCTGCTGCATGAATGGAACGATGGAGAGTATTATTTCATCGTTCATCAATCACACTCCATAGTTCAGCTCGTCTTGTGAGTCCCACCTCCCCCTTGTCCTCATAGTAGTGATGGATAGCTTCCTTCGCCCTATCCATGGCCTCATACAAGTAGCCCATTGCGGGATTTTCACCATCAACCAAACGAAGAACCTTTACCAAAGGTTCATTGATGGCACATACCTCCTCCAATCCTGCCCAAAAAGTCAAATCAAATTGCACCATTCGAGCAATGGCTTGCCCATCTTGTTTGGTGCTATAGACACAAGATACCCACTCATCAGAAAGAAACATTCATTGCAACTCCATCATAACCTTATGCATAGACTGAAGAGAAATGAAGGAAGTGGCGAATTGTGTGATTGCAGTCCGCATCAACTCCTTGTTTCCCGTGAAGCGTCTCATGAGTGAAAGAACATATGTATGATTGTATATATATTTTGTCACACTCCGAGCTGAATCAATGACTTCCTTGATCCAAGAAAGTTTTCCTATGTCCTCTAGCATCAAATCAATGCAATGGGTGGCACAAGGAGTCCAATACAAGCTTGCATACCTCTCCATAAGCATCCTCCCAGCAGCAACATAACTGGCAGTGTCATCTGTAATGACTTGGACAACATATTGTGGACCTATCTCTTGGATAAACTTATCCAGCAAATCAAATAATAAGTGTGCATCTTTAACATAGGGAGATGCATCGACAAATTTGATAAAAATTGTCCCCCTGGGACAATTGACCAAGAAATTGATAATGGATCTACCCTTCCCATCAGTCCATCCATCTGACATAACACTACAGCCGGTGGCCTCCCATGACTATCTGAGCTCATCTAATCTCCGGGTGCAATCAACCTTCTCCTCATCAAGGAGTCTCCCTCTCAAATCATTATAGGAAGGCTCCCTATAATTTGGACCAACAGTGCCAGCAGCTTGAAACATGACATGATAGTAGGGGTTGTTTTTGGCGATGTTGAAAGGCACATCAGCCCATAGAAAACATTTTGTCACAACTCTATCCGCCTCTTCCTTCTCCCTTTGTTTGAGCTTGGTTCGAACAGAAGGTTTCCTTGAATTCGATGCCACATAAGGTGAGGTTGAAGAAGGCACAGTGGGATGTGGGGGTCGTGTAGATGAGAAGAAGGAATGCATGTCACTTGGGGCTCCCATGGTTCGTGACTATGTTCTAGATGCAAGTTCATTTCTTAATTCCTCCTTCTTGTCCCTCTTCTTAGCCATGTCAAGAATGGATTGGTTTGCAATACGCATCACTTCTGGGGTAACAACATGACAAACATCCACTTCATGTCCAACAAGTTTGGCAAGGTGGTATTTCAAGAGGCTAATTCCACCACAAATATCCTTCCCACATAGTTTGCAATTCAACCTTTGCCGATTATTAGGGTCAATTGGCTGCCCATACTCCCACATTGGATCCAATGGCTTTGGTATTGTGTCACTATTTAGTTGAAAGTTGAAAGTTGAAACTTAAAGTGGATAATGCCAATGGAGATGAAACCTATGCCACAACAAAAAACAAAAATGAATAAATTTTAAAATGTTCTTCTTTAAAATTTTGAAAACAATGAAATTATGAAAACATTCAAAGAAATGGAGGGTGGCCTACCTAAAAGGATAAAACCCTATAGGCTATAATTGTAATGGCAAATCTACACCCTACACTAAATCTAAACCTAAACCCTACACTAAACCTACATTAACCAACAAATCTCAAGCAAAAAGAAAAAGAATGAAAGAATACATACCTAAATAGATTTAAATGGCAATGGAAACTTGATCGTTTGACCCCTTCCTCTCTTGTAGAAAATTGCCCAAAACAATATGGTAGGAAAGACCATGCAAAGAAAAAAAAAATTGAACAAATTTTATACTTAGAATTTTTTTTGAACTTTTACATGCAAAGCATAAAATTTTTTCCTAGATCTAATGAAGGAAACTAGATCTAGCAAAGGCCCTAAAAACATATCTGAAATAGTAAATATTTGAAACTTGGATCTATTTTATGAGCAAGTACAAAAAATTAAGGAAGAAGAGTAAAGAAAGAAGTTTCTTGTGGATGGAACACAAGAGATGGAGGAAGACTCCAGCTTTCTTTCGAATGGGAAGAGATCGATCTTGTAGGCCCTGCAATTACAATATGTTAAATGGTAGGTTGTTTGAAGCTTGGGCTAGATGTAGTTGAACTCTCACCCTTCTTCAACCTATGACTTGCTAATACCAAAACTCAGATACAAGTGAAATCATATATATGAAAAGTATGCAAAGGAAATTCAATCGAGATCAATACTACGTATAACTAACTACTCATATTCATCATGATTAGAACCTACTTTGCATAAATAACTGAATTGAAACTACAAACAGCTACTCTACCGTGTCAATAGTGGCCCTCTTGAGCTTAACACATAAGTAGATCTCATTCAAGTTAAAAAAAAATAGTAAAGGGTTTAGGAATAGTATCACCTCAACCATAGAACATTCACCACATGCAAAGAGAGATGGACCTCCAAAGTTGAAAATCTTATTAATCAAATGTAAGCAAAGCTTATTACAATTTTTGTAGAGTAATTCCAGCACAAAAGTTCCATCTTGTAGAGCTCAAAAGAGCCTCTACTTATACAAAAAGGAAAGAAAATAGGGCTCAAATCTCTAAATCCGGACTAAGAGTAACACCGAAGTAATTGAATAAGCTCGGCATGATGATTTGGAGTTGAACTGAGCTGCAACTGAGTGCTGGAGTAATGAGGGGGGGTGAGGTGGCTCATCCTCCTTCGTAATGATCATCCAACCAATAGATAACCCACACTTCAACCAAAAACGGATTTGACCAAAGAGGGCAAATTTCTGACTGATAGTTCAACTGCTACACTCCGATACTTGATCTGAAACTGACCTATATTGATTGGAATCATCATAAATGCTCCGTGCCATGTCATTTAGCCTTTTATTTTATTCAATTTGGTTTATTTTGGAGAGTTTTTTATTTTCTCCAAAATATTCATTTTTAATATTTTAATTAATAATTTCTTCGTAAATGACTTTTTTGAGAAATTTTTAATTATGAGGCCGAATGAACTTCTGAAACTTTGAGATAGCTGGCTAGCTGAACATGAATGATTTTTGGCTTAAGGTCAGAGCCTTCAATCACTGAATTCGGGTTTCAAATGATTAATTTATTACAAATTGAATTTTTCCATTTAAATCATGGAAAAATTTAATTAAAAACTTGGGGAAAATTAAAAAATTAAAAAATTAAAAATAAAATTTTGACGCGTCCGGTAAAAAAATTTCAATTTTTTTTTTAGGGTCCTAGTGACTTAGGACATGACCATAGTCTATTCTAACAATGTCTAGTAGGTTTATATATACTCGGTTGGGCTTTAATAACCCCCCAAGGCCCAGAATTCAAAATCGGGCATTCCAGCTTTGGAGGATGCGGGAGAAAACCTCGTCAATTATACTCGGCTATAGGCAAAGCATAATTGTCAAGAGAAAAAAACTCATTGGAATACCTCAGTTGAAATTCTATGTCTTAGGAGACCGAACCACTCAAAAACACCCTACTAGCACATTTTATTACAAACCCCGCGGGGCCATGGTCATAATTATGCAAAACAAAAACTGGTAAGGCACAAAGGCGAATCATCTGATACACTGGAAACAAACATTTATCATGTTTGTAAAATGGTGGCTCCTCAGGTAATCTAATTAGGTGCAAAATTAGCGGATAACATTTGGCTCCAACTGTGGGACGTGTGCTCGATCTAATCTCTTATGCAAGGAGAGCATACGAGAACACCAGGATCTCTGGTGTCCATATCCTATAAGAACATCTCAACTTAACAAGAAAAACCCTAGTAGCATAAGTTTTATGAAAAATGCCAATGATCCAAAAGTTGCTTTATTCAAAGAAATGACAAGACTTCATTGAAAAATTTATTTATTCCTAAGTACATAAAAAAAAATGCTAAGATAAACGCTCGCTTTAGGGAGCCTATTTTCCTACTCTAAGCATGATACAAAAAATGTTAGGTGTAATCATAAATCCAGTGTAGCCACCTAAGCATTTTATTAATATTAAAAGGTTTTTCCTTGTCTTTGGTTACCAGCCAAAGTAAGGACATAATTTCTAAAAAATGCAAACCTGCGTGATAATCCAGAATGGGCGGGCTGGATGGGGAATCATAGGCATGAATAATTTCGTCAAATTTCTTCCCAAACTGGTAGGTACTCACGCAAGATGCTTCTATCCATGACTGGATAGTGCTGATATACAAATTAGGATAATGAGGCAGGTCGACTACTCCATCATGCTGATCATCAACGTTTATTAAATAATAACTCGTTGTATAAGCCCCAAGCTGCTCCAAAACATAAGGAACATCTATATGTGAAGACGATGGCTGAGAAAAAACTTCAACTAGTTGTATCCCATCTGATTCTTCACCGCACTACTTTTCCAAGTCCTTATTACATATACTCAAATACAACTCTGACTGATCATAGGAAAACTCCGACCGCTCTTCTTTAGAACTTTCATAAGTTTCAAAATAACAACTCCCTTCACTGGACACATCATAGATGAGATTCTCAAAAATATTTTCAAAAGTATCATAGGTTGGATTTTCAATAAAAGTCCAATAGTCATCATCGCCATCTATGTCGGATATGAGAGATGCCTCATCACTGGTCTCAAGTCCTTGGCTATACTCCTCATTCTACTCAAAATTATGTTCTTCAAAAAGCTGGGTTTCAAAGATATCACAAGGGACCCAACTTTCCAAATGTTTGTCATCAGGTGGAAAGCATGGAGGACTCTCATCACATGAAACTTCTAAGATTGGATTTTCAATTAAAGTCTCATAGTTATCATCCATCTCAGATGTAAGGGATTCTTCCTCACTTGTATCACATTCCTGGCTATATCCCTCATGATCATAGTCATCTTCTTCAGAAAAAAGGTCACAAGGTAGTAAACCTTCCAAACTATCATCATTATGCTCATTTGTAGGATTAGTACCATAGTTTTTAGTGAGGTTATCCAATTGTTGACTATAATCTTTGACTTGACACCGGGTTTCTGTGGTGACAGGATGGAGCTGTCCAACTGTGTTAATGTAGTCAGGCTCTCTTGAATATTGTTTTGCCTCTCTCTAAATTTCTCCAGAAATATCATGCATGTCACCTATATAGTTTATGTACTCATGCTCGCTTGATGATGCTTTAGGACCACAACCCTCTGGAAAACCGTGCTCCTGAACATAGCATGCATAATAACAAGAAGATTCTTCATGAAGGTTTTCACATGCCCTACAAAATGGCGTGTAAGTTTCACCCATGTTAGCGGCCTCTAGCTGATGAGGAGGCCTCTGCTCATGGTTGGGAGGCTTTCTTTGCCAATTTACTTTTGGAGGAAATGTTCTTGGGATAGGTTGTGATTGTGCTCTTTCCATACTAATGACCTTGTTCTGCATCTCTTTCATTTGAGCTAGATGTTTATCTTCCATTCTTCCAAGTCTTTCCTTTATTTCCATCATTTGTTTTCTGTAGGAATCCTCTTCTTCATGCTCATTTGACTTTAACAGAGTCGAGGACTTTGAATAACCAGGAAGGTTGGATTCACCTGAAGACCGCATATTTCTGTCTATTTTGACTGCCATTTCTTGTGCATTTAGAAGAGTAGTGGGTTCTTTATCCCTGATCTGATATTGCATCTTCCCACTAAGTGCTTCAATGTAATAAAGCAAGATAGATGGTGCAGGTGGTTTGTAAATGGCAGGAATGTCATTGGACAGTTCTGTGAATCTTTGGTTGAACTCATCCATAGTCTCATTCTCCTTCTTCTTTATGTTTCTTAAAGAAGCCAGTTGATGCCTTGGTTCCTTCTTTTCACCCAACCTATTAGTGAAGGCAGTCTTGAAAGCTTCAAGTGTAGCAAAGGAGTTGTCTGGTAAATTTTTATACCAGTCGCCGGCTTTTCCATCCAAAGATAGAGCAAATAACTTCATGTAGACATCATCATGTTGGCTTACAGGATCACTAACATAGGCATTAATGCATCTAGAAAAGTTTCTGAGGTACATGACGAAAGTTGTGGCATCAGTGCCGGTGTTCATCGGGAGCTTCTTGACAGCTTTGTCTGGAAGACGATGGGGTTGACCTGCTATATGAGAAAAGTCGAGTTGAGTAAAATACTCACCCATTATGTCGAAAACACTAGTGTTAATGTTTTCTTGAGAATTAGTTTCTAGAAATAAAATGTGTTATCACTAAAGTTGAACCCGGACTGCTAGGGTCAAGCTTAGAGAATCTTAAATTTTGGTTTAATGGGTAACTGAGTTGATAGAGTGCTGGAGGTATAATAGTACAGAGATCAGGCTAGGTTTAAAGATCAAACAGCAGGAAATGTATCATTGTAAAATACAATAATAGGAAAGACTACGAGCATGAATTTATAAAGAATGAATCTGGTTCTGCAACCCGGACTGCTAGGGTCAAGCTTAGAGAATCTTAAATTTTGGTTTAATGGGTAACTGAGTTGATAGAGTGCTGGAGGTATAACAGTACAGAGATCAGGCTAGGTTTAAAGATCAAACAGCAGGAAATGTATCATTGTAAAATACAATAATAGGAAAGACTACGAGCATGAATTTATAAAGAATGAATCTGGTTCTGCAACAAGACATTTAAAGGTAATTGCACATCATTATAAGAATCTTGTAATGGAATGTAATTGACCATATACAAGATAAAATCATAATGAGATACAATTCATATAAAAGCAAAACAGGGTCATGATTATAATCATTTCAAAGCAGCCATCCTACATAAAGAGAAACAAAGTGCATACATGCCCTGCCAATACCATCTCAGCCCTTGGCTGGAACTCTCTTGCTCACTTCTACCCCCCTGCACTATATTTTTACAATGAAATATATATATAAGATAGCAAAGCTAACATCTTTAGCATTTTTTGGATCTAGTCTAATGAGTTTTTGCTAAGTTTGGCTAATCAAACAAGAAAATGACCCATGTCTCTATTTAATAGGGTTATACTTCTACTATGATTAGAACACTTAAATGAAATGCCACTTGCATTCATGGATGAGCTGTAAGTGTAGTGCAATACTGCTGCTTCTTCGAATTTGATTTCATTTGGTGTTTTCATGTAATTGTGCCAACGATGTGCTCCATTTTGACGAAGGTGATTAGCTGCATTCCAATTTAAATTGTCCTGCAATCACTTTCTCCAAGGATTCACCAATTGTAAGAACACTGCACTTGTGGTTGCATCTTCTAAATCATTGTCACTTCCACCAACACCTCTGCCAATAATGCTAGTATCAAAAGGCTCGGGCTCTAGGTAGTGCAAAGGAATGTCTGCAATGTGATTTGTACTATTCTCATCTGGCTCATTTTGCATGGCTGTCTCACTAAGCTTTTTCAGAGAACCAGGGTTAATGGTCCCAACAAGATGAGGGTCAATGATCTTTTCAAGCATGCCCTTTTTCCGCCAGTGCATTGCCCACTCTGCTATATTGACTTGCTCTTTAGGGAGAACAGGATTAAGAACCTCCGGTAACACTTTCTCTGCAGTACTCACATGGGTCTGATCTAGAGTGGGTCCAACCTTTGAAAACCCAAAGTCTACTACCTTCGCCACAAAATTCTCATACAACAAAATGTTGGTGGTCTTCACATCTCGGTGAATGATACCTTGATCTGCTTCGGTATGGAGATAATAGAGACCCCTAGCTGCTCCTATACATACCTCAAGCCTCTGTTTCCATGGCAATGGACGAAGATTTGACCCATACATATTTTGGCACAGTATTTTAGGACAGAACAAGTTAAATTGTTGCTTGTGTCCAAGATGTTGTCTCTTTAACTTGGTTATCCTCAGAAGCCATGCATTCACCAAGAAACTCATTGTAGAAAGTTGAATTCCGGAATACTGGTGCAGCGTTATTACCAAGAGTGTCTGGAAGGTCACCAAGTACACCAGCAGCAGCTTTTGTAACACTATCTTCCCTTTCTTTATCGCGGAAGACAGCCTCAATGAGCTGCAATATATGTACCACATATGGCATCTTTAGCTCAGGCTTTGCATTCTTGAATCCTTGTAGAATTTCTGAATATGCCTCGAAAACACCATTTCTCAATTGATTATTGTATTCAACCATTTCATCATCTGTGCTACTTGTTTGGGCAGCAATCTCTGCTACAGATTGAAGCATTGGCATAGCATAAGGCAGATACTTCTCAAAATTCCCATCCATAGCAAGAGAAATATCCCCAAAGCATGAAAATATTGGGGGCTTCACTAAATGGTGCAGTTTACTACTTGACAGATCTTTTAGAAGATGATTCATAATACCAAAGGAAAAATCTTAGCTTCCAAAGCACGACAAATGTCACCCACCACACCTACCATTACTACACAAACTTGATACTCTTCAAAATTCTGGAGACCCATTTCAAGGTACGTATAGAACTCTGGCATATACTTGGAAAACTCAGGACCAGTAGCATAAGCAAGAGCACCTATAGCAAGCATGGCTTCCTCGTGCACTATTGCACTTCTGCAAGCAAACACTTGAAGAAAAAGAGCCATCATTTGGTCTGCATATTGCAGAAGAGCAAATTTTGTTGCATCTTGATTGCCAAGCTTCTGTATAATCACTTGTAATACACCACATAATAATACCTAGAGATCACCTTGTTTCTCTCTATCATCTGAAGACACTATTTGCAATTCCATAGTCTGGCCCAACTTTGTCATTATTAGAGGAAGAAGTTGCATTATAACATTTGCAATAGTTCTTTTATGATAAAACCAGTCTCGATGATACAATTTGTTTGCAACATATAGCTAAGCCTCGTCATTAGACATACTGTAAAATATATAAAAAGGTGTCTCCTCTTGAAATTTTGTAAAAAGGCCTTGATGTAATCTAGGAACAGATTGAACATAACATTGTGGTAATGTGTATTCAGGATCATCTTTTGCAAGCGCATCAGACCAAGGTGAACCACATGTCTTGTATAGGTTTTCTCTTGAATTTAAATTTAATAATCACCAAATCTCGAACACACATGAATTAAACACCTGGGTGATCTCTTCCATACCTCTGAATTGAAGTATATTCTTACTGGCAATTTGTCATTTTCACAAATTCTTGGACAGAGCATAAGCATTTGAATTTAACCTATGGGATCAATTGAGGGCCACCTTAGATAAAACCTTTCTGTGTGCTGCCAGAAATTTATAAATTTTGTTGGAGCAGATTTGATGACAACACTATGGATGTCTGATAAAGACTGAGATCCGAGATCTTCAAGGATCCTACGAGAAGAAAGTTTATTTATCCTCCTCCTATAAACCTTTTCAGGCTCAGGGATAAAACTAAGTAAACCTTTAGAGTTTCTTCTGGTTGAATACCTTGGTAAAATTAAAGACAGTGGAGTCGCCAGATGGATTTCAAGTCTAAGATCAGCGTCGTGATTAAACTAAAAATCTATCAAAAAAGGTAAAAACTAGAAAAAACTAAGGTCGTCCAGGCACAAAAAATTTGTCTTCAGCAACGACGCCAAAAGATGTTGTCCGCCGATTGCACACCAGCAGCAGAAATCTTCCGAAAGTTGTCTCCTCACTTAGGAAAGTGGAAGAGCTGTGACCTTGGGGGCAAGCACAGAGCTAGGTACTATCACCTACTCCTAGCTCCTCCATTTAGGCTAACTCCTAACGTAGCCAAGGGGGGTAGTCCCTAACAAAGAGTTTTCTAAGGCTCAATGTGGTTAAAGTGTTTTAATTAGTTACGGATGCAGATGGGTGTTATTTAGGAGTTATTTATGATTAGAAGTGTTTATTTATTATGAGTATGATACTTAATCAAAAGCAGTCCACGTTGCTAACAAGATATTAAAAGATAAGCAATAATTCAAGACTTCATAAATGTGCATTCACAGATAGAAATTAAAGAGGCCAAAGACAATTGATCCTATAACGTCCCCGACCCTCTGACCAGCGAGGAGGACCCTACCAAACCATCAAAAACCTCCTCACAAAATAGCCCCATGAAAATGAACATGCATATAAACTGAAATAAAATGCCTAAGACATAAAACATACTAAGATGTCTATTCATATGCACAGCGGAAACCATCATACATTCATTTAGGCACCAACATTTTCATCATGATTCATTAGACAATAGACAGTAAATGTAAATGTAGAAGCAAAATGGACAAGAATACTCATCTGATAAGAACTCGTACCTCAACCAGCTACGTCGCTGCAACGTTCCACCCAACCATAGGCCAACATGCTCATCAATCTCTCAGCAACATTGCCACCCCCGAGCTGGGCACGATTCCCCAAGAAATAAGGGTCAAAGCAGGCTTACACATAGCCAAGGTTACACAAAACAGCCAAGTCAACACGATTGGTTTATCAAGCCGTCAAGGATCTAGGAAGGGCTAAATGCTAAGCTGGTGGTCTCAATGGAGAGCTAAGAATGCCTATGCCAAAGCTAACCTGACTTCTAATACATCCACACACCCAACACCAGGAATCAGTCCTTTCTCTGCTTCGCAGTCCCTCAGGCCCTGACTTCCCTTTCCAATACTCTTTGAGGGTTGTGGAGAAGAAAGCCAGCAGTCTAATTATGTCTGAGAGGCTCCCCAACACCAGGTTTCTCAAGCATACCCAGCCTCTAATCCTGCTCTAAACAGTCCGAAGACCACCCACTGCATACTGCAGTAAAACAATCAGTTTACAGCTCTGTGATGAAAATAAAGATAACAGGGTGACAACCCAAACAAAAGGATGAACACAGCTCAAGTCAACGAGATGCTTCAGAGTTGCTCTTGGCCCTAGCGTGGCCAAAATAACTCAGAAACAACCCCACAAGATGTTTACACATGCATCAACCAAAACCAGGGAAAGACCAACAACCCAATCCCATAAAGAAACAATGGGAACATTACACAGTCTACAGATGGGGAAGAAGCCAAACTCCCAGTATTGACAGGGGAAAACACATACGCAGATCACAATCAGCAACATACACGGCCACAATCGGCAAGGGACATACACCTACCACCGAAACCGATATGGAACACCCAGGCACACAGCCCTAGCACGAATGGCTCCTACACCGTGAAAATCGTGGGTGACAGTAACTCTTTTTCCAGCTCCCTGCGTGAAAAGGGGGGAAACACCTCACAAGAAAAAAGGGGAAAACTTCGTCAACAAAAGTGGAAAACATCAAGAGAAATCCGCAACAACAGTTCACGATGAAGCAACAGATCGTCACACCACCCAGACACACCAGCAACGTTGGAAGACAAAGGTCCCTTCTCATCCATGAAGCCGATGCACACCTTCACATTGTAATGGTGGAGTAAAACGTAGACTCTATGTGTGATCGGGAGGAAAGAACAGACCCACAGACCAACAGTCGCTGAGGAAGAGGAGAATCAACCCCAATCAATGAATCGCAGCCCCTTTTTAACTCCGCTCAGCATGAGGGAAAATGAACAGACGACGGTGGGGAGAGTGGACAGGACGATCTGCAATCCAAATCGCAACGTGGAGAGAGTGCAGGCATGAGCGTAGTGGTCTTCCTGCCAGCAAATAGATGCCCCAACTAACAACGAAACAATTAAGGGTGGTGGTTGGATGAGACTAGGGAAGGTGAGCGAAGAGAAAGATGACACATGGCTTTTCCCCCATGGCTCAAGGTTCAGCATTTCCCCTCCTTATCCTTAGGAATCATGCCCTTTTCATTTAACGTTGCATCGTCGTAGCTGGATGTAGGTTTATTTTAATTAATGTGCATATTTACATGATGCCAAAACTATAATGTGTCGGATAGCACGATATACTATCGACAACAATCCCTATTGCCAAAACATAACACAGTCGAATCGATGGTGGGGCTTTTGCCTTTAGCTCCACACCACGATTAATTACAATATATACATCATGTACTTGCAAACGGGGTCAAAACCGGGGTGTTACAGATCCCAATATAACAATTATGCAGATTAAAAGACCAGTGCCATATGGAATCAAAATACTAAAAATGCGTAAAGAAATTAACAGCAAGTCTTGAAATAAAACTAGTGAATATTAGGTTGTGCAAGTGCTCTTGGTATATTTTTAAGGATTTTAAGTGATCTTGCTTATGGTATCAACAAAGGTTTGTCAAAAGCCGGGAGAATATTCCAAGTTTAATCTGTTGAAGACATGACGACCCACCCAGTATCCCAGGATGGTATCACGAAGATTGACCAGCTAGCTGAGAAGCTTAAACAACGGGGGGTTCCGGCGTCTCTATTAAGAAGAACTTAGGAAAATTCCCTACAACGCCAGTGCGTTGGTTATAGGGTTTAAATTTTATTATGTTTCTCTTGCAAAATTAAAAATCCAATGCCGTTTCTGGGTACTCCGATTTTGAAGTCGGTCAGAGCATACTCCGGCAAGGGCAAGGAGACAACGAAGTTAATTAATTATGGGGGAGTGAGTTGCAAATTTTATTAAGTTGATTAATTAAGACTCTCCGATAGAGAGCGCTCTTGACCTTGTCTTATGACAAAGGTTCAAGAGACTTAGCTAATCTAAATACCTAATGCAACGATATGCAAGTCTAACTATGCTCTCCAATAGAGAGTGCTCTTGACTTGGGTTATGACAAGTTCAAGAGACTTAATTAATTTGTTAAAATTAAAAGAAACACAAAGATCTAAACTACCCAAGAGTCTCTTTCAGGCTTTTTAGGGCCCTAATCGGGAATGCAAGGGGGTAAGTAAAACTATCAAAAAGTAAAGACACTATGCACTAGCCAAGTAGATAATCAAAGAAACATTTTTACTTCACTTTTCATGAATGAATGATAAACTAATCAGCAATTAAACTATCTAACTTTAATGAAAAGATAAACTTCCAAATATTATGAACTATTCTATCCTACTTTTAGCAAAACATGAAGCAAAGCATGAAAATGGAGAGACGATACAAGCTTCCCCCAAATGGGGGAAGAGGGGTGTGGGAGCCGTAATCCCACTTGCTCTTTATTAATTTGTTACAATGCTTTCCTTTTGCTGCATTTTTCGCTTCTTTATTTATTCTTGGAAGGCCTTTGGAGCAATCTGCAGAAGGGGAAAAGAAAAAGAGGGAATTTATGGTTTTTTAGGGCTTGCTTCTTCAGAATTTCGCTAGCATTTCCGTTGTACCTGTCACAAAAGTAAAAAATCAGCAGGCATGTATTGTTAGAATATGGTAGGAAAGATAATGCAAAAAAAAAAAAATTGAAAAAATTTTGAACAAATTTTATACTTAGAAATTTTTTGAACTTTTACATGCAGAGCATAAAATATTTTCCTAGATCTAATGAAGGTAACTAGATGTAGCAAAGGCCCTAAAAACAGATCTGAAATAGTAAATATTTGAAACTTGGATCTATTTTATGAGCAAGTACAAAAAATTAAGGAAGAAGGGTAAAGAAAGAAGTTTCTTGTGGATGAAACACAAGAGATGGAGGAAGACTCCAGCTTTCTTTCGAATGGGAAGAGATCAATCTTGTAGGCCCTGCAATTACAATATGTTAAATGGTAGGTTGTTTGAAGCTTGGGCTGGATGTAGTTGAACTCGCACCCTTCTTCAACCTGTGACCTGGTAATACCAAAACTCAGATACAAGTGAGATCATATATATGAAAAGTATGCAAAGAAAATTCAATCGAGATCAATACTACGTATAACTAACTACTCATATTCATCACGATTAGAACCTACTTTGCATAAATAACTGAATTGAAACTACAAACAGCTACTCTACCGTGTCAATAGTGGCCCTCTTGAGCTTAACACATAACTAGATCTCATTCAAGTAAAAAAAAAAGTAAAGGGTTTAGGAATAGTATCACCTCAACCATAGAACATTCACCACATGCAAAGAGAGATGGACCTCCAAAGTCGAAAATCTTATTAATCAAATGTAAGCAAAGCTTATTACAATTTTTGCAGAGTAACTCCAGCACAAAAGTTCCATCTTGTAGAGCTCAAAAGAGCCTCTACTTATACAAAAAGGAAAGAAAATAGGGCTCAAATCCCTAAATCCGGACTAAGAGTAACACCGAAATAATTGAATGAGCTCGGCATGATGATTTGGAGTTGAATTGAGCTGCAACTGGGTGCTGGAGAAATGAGGAGGGGTGAGGTGGCTCATCCTCCCTCGTAATGATCACCCAACCAATAGATAACCCACACTTCAACAAAAAACGAATTTGACCAAAGAGGGCAAGTTTCTGACTGATAGTTCAACTGCTACACTCCGATACTTGATCTAAAACTGACCGATATTGATTGGAATCATCATAAATGCTCCGTGCCATGTCATTTAGCCTTTTATTTTATTCAATTTGGTTTATTTTAGAGAGTTTTTTATTTTCTCCAAAATATTCAATTTTTAATGTCTAATGGCTTAGCGTTGAGGGAGAAAAGAGGTCAGGGTGACCTGATCTACAAGCTTAAATAAAAAAATCAGTAGAAAAATCAGATCTAAAAAAGTCAAAATCTGATGAAGGGGGCTAGGAGGATGAAAATCAATTTTTCAGATCTAGGGAAAACCGGGAAGAACTAGCTCAATGTTGGGGGTGTTCTGGAGTGCTTGGGACCCGATCTATCTATCTGTCTTGTTAGATTTCAGAAAAACTCACTTCTGGAAAAGTCTAATTTTCAGTGAGGGCGCTAGGGCAGTTTCAGTCAAATTTTCAGATCTAGGTCAAATGTTCAATCAATTGGACAGCATTGGGGTTGATTTAGGCTGTGTGGGACCCAATCTATCCATCCGTGAAGTTAAAATTCAGAAAAAATCAAAACCCTAGTAGGTCAATTATTCAATGGGGGGTTATGCAGTTTTCAGCTTAAAAATTAAATCTAGGTCAAACTGTGAAGAATTTGACCAGCGTTTCAGTTGATTTAATGAAGGGGAGGCTCGATCTATGAAACCCATAAATGGTTTGGCAAAAGATCGGACTATTCCCAAGTTTATTGATTTTTAGGGTTTTTAATGCTTTAGGAGTTTTCAGGAAAAGTTGAAGAAAAGCAAGGTACAATGGAATAAGATCTGAAAAAATAAGAGACTTACCTGCTGGATCTTACCTAGAAATGCTTGTAGAAGCCTGTAACAGTGACAATCTTTGCTATCCCAATCAATTCTGGAAGATCCTCGTGATTTATATGGCATATGCAATCTCCAAGCCACCAATGCGCCCCCTACCCTGCATGAGCAAACGTCAACCATATCAGTTTTGCTAATACAAGATAAAGAAACTGAATTCTAGAAAACAGTAAAATGAAGTAATCATAGATCACAATGAAACTAATGAAAACCCCTTGATCCAAGATGAAGAGAACCAAGTGAGTTGAGGTCCCCCTACAAAAACGCTCCAGCCAAAACGCCCTCATGTAGACAAAACAATGATAGCTACGAAAAATATAGATCTCACGAGAATTTCCACAATGCTAGGAAGCTGAAGACTAGCTAATCACCATTTGAGCACATCAGATGCAATGCAGATCCAGAAAAATTTCCACAAAAAATCTTTCTATTATTCAGATCTAAGAGCCAAAGACCCCTTACAAATGAGAAGCTCTCTCCTTTAAATAGAAATGAGAGAACCTCAATCATAACTAAATCCTAACCACTTTCAAAACGAGTGGCTAAAATTAAAAGATGAAATGTTCTAATCAATGGTTGAGATGAGCTCAACATACAATACATGGATCAATATAACGATAATTTACCAAAGTGTAACGTCCCTGACCCTCCGACCGGCGAAGATGATGCTACCATGGCCTTAACCATCCGGGAAACCATCCCCATGAACATGTGCATTCATAAAATACTGAAACAAAATGCATTGAAGTAAAACATACACAGATACATAATTATTTATCATACATAACGGAAGCAACATACATTCATACAAGCATTCAACATGTTCACCATATTCATTAATAGTAAAATGATTGCAAGAGTAATATAGACAAGATTACTTATCTTATGAAGAACTCGTTCCACAACCAGCTACGTCACTGCAACGTTCCACCTAACCATAGGCTAGCATGCTCCTAAATCTCTCAGCAATGCTGCCACCCTCGAGCTGGGCATGATTCCCCAAGGAATAAGGAACAAGCAAGTTTACACATAGCCAAGGATACACAAAACACAGCCAAGCCAACACAGTTGGGTTTATCAGGCCATCAAGGAGCTGGGAAAGGATAAATGCTAAGTTGGTGAGCCCATTACAGAGCTAGGAACACCTACACCAGAACTAGCCTGACTTCTAAGACACCCACACACACCCAACAAAAGGAATCAGTTCCTTCTCTGCTACATAGTCCCTCAGGCCCTAACTTCCCTTCCAGTGCTATTCAGGAGTTGTGGAGAAGAAAGCCAGCCCTCTAGCTCTGTCTGTGTGGTTTCCAAACACACTAGGTTTATCAAGCAAACCAAGCCCCCATCCCTGCTCCCAACATAGTCCGAAGACCAACCACTGCAAATCGCTTGTGTGACTGAATGTTTGGCCAAAACGACTCACAAAACAATCTACAGTAGCCCCCAAAATGTAAAGAAGACCGCAACAAAACACAACGTAAGGGAGATCACAGCAAACCCACGAATCAGTCTATGAGGAAAGTATACACCCACACCATCCGCAAACTTCGTAGAGGAAAACTGCGTGAGTAAAATCAGGAAAATCCTGTGCGTGAGAATGAGCAAGACTCCCGCCCCTGCGTGAGGATGAACAACTCTGCCTATGCGTGAGGATGAGCTGACAATGGAGAGAATGGCATAGTGGAGAGAGTGGAATGAGGGGCGTAGTCATTCTTCTGCCCATCGTGAGGTTCAATCCGCTGGTGGAGTGTGCATGTGGGCAAGGACTGACAGTCCTGCCACACTCCACTTCCAGCCATAACTGCCTCAACTACTCAGCAAAACATTAAAGTGGTAGTTGGATAAGACCAGGAAAGATGAGCAATTCAAATAGGGTGGTGACACATGGATTTTCCCCCCCATAGCCCAAGGTTTGACATCCCCCACCCTTATCCTTATGAGAATCATGCCCCTTCTCAATTTAGTTGCCGCGAATATAGCTAGTTGGGGTTCATTTTAATTAAAGATGCATATTTACATGATGACAAAACTTAATATATGTCATATACCACGATAGATCATCGACAACGATTCTGTTCGCCGAAACATAACACAATTAAATCGATGGTGGTGCTTTTGCCTTTAGCTCCACACCGTGATTCATTACAATATATACATCATGTACGTTTAATGCAATGGGGTCAAAACTGGGGTGTTACATTCCCCTCCCCCTTGAATAGCACTATCCTCAGTGCTTTACAAAATTTGAACAAAATGCTACACGAGTATCGCCTCAGTGTTCTACAGAATTGAACAAAAATGGATGTGCCAATCGCATGGCATCCTCCAGCTCCCATGTAGCCTCTGCAGGTCCGTAGTGCTCCCATTGCACCTTTACCTGACCTATGGCTCGGTTCCAGATCATTGTGAACTTCCTGTCGAGGATGCGCATTGGCTCGGTTCGGAACTCTCCCTTGGGTTCAACCTGAATCACATCCCAATTTGTCACATGGTTAGGATCATATACATATCTCTTAAGCAAAGAAACATGAAAAACATTATGAGCTCTAGTACTAGCAGGCAATGCAAGTTTATATGCAACTGGCTCTATTCTCTCAAGCACTTCAAACGGCCCACAATATCTTAGTGACAGCTTCGCACAACTTCCAAGCTTCAAGAAACTCTTCCTTGCCCTCACTCTGAGGTAAACATGATCCCCAACACTGAACTCACTGTTCACCCTATGCTTATCTGCATAGCTCTTCTGTCTGTTCTGTGCTACTTTCAGATTCTGCCTGATCTTTACAATCTCTTGCTCCATTTCCTTGAGCAATTATGGTCCAAGCACAATCCTGTTCACTAGGTTATCCCAAGTCACTGGTGTCTTACACCTTCTTCCATACAAAGCTTCATACGGACTCATCCCCAAGGATGCCTGCTGTCCATTGTTATAAGCAAACTCTACCAAGTGCAAGTAATCTTCCCACTTGGTTGGTTTGTCCATCACGTACATGTGAAGCATATCTTCAAGCACCCGATTAACTCTCTCTGTCTGCCCATTTGTCTGAGGATGGTATGAAGTGCTGAAGTTTAGCTTTGTACCCAAATCTGCAAACTACCCCTTCCAAAAGTTGGAAGTGAACTTGACATCTCTGTCAGAGACTATTGCCTTCGACGATCCATGCAATTTGAATATCTCCTTCATGAAGATATTTGCAATGTTATCCGTCTTATGCGAAGACTTCACCAGTATAAAATGTGCTGCCTTTGTCAACTTGTCCACCACAACCATGATGGAATCATGTTGTCTCCAAGTCATCGGTAACCCTATAATAAAATCCATGGAAATAACTTCCCATTTCCATTCTGGAACTGGCAAAGGCTGCAACAAGCCTGCTGGATGTTGATGCTCAACCTTTACCTGTTGACATTTCATGCACCTCGAAATGTACTCAGCCATATCCCTTTTCATTCCTGGCCAAAAGTACTGCTTTCTAGCTGTAGCAATGGTCTTTTGGTATCCTGGGTGACCGGAATATAGAGCTTGATGGATTTCATCCATAACAACTCTCCTCAAACCTACTACATCTGGAATATAAATTCTACCTTTATAAGTGAGAAGCCCATCTTCCTCCAATTTATATCCCTCATACCTCTTCTCAAGACTTTGCTGTTGCAATTTGTCTTTTACCTACTCATACAATTCATCTCCAGCAGCATGACTAACAATCTGTTGCTTCAAATCCGATTGGCAAATACTAAGAGATGCCACATGCATTTCTTGCATCTTCTTGCTAAGTGCATCAACTACCTTGTTCTCCTTTCCCTTTATGTGCTTGATTTCAAAATCAAACTCACATAGAAATTTCAGCCATCTCGCTTGTCTAGCATTCAGAGTAGGCTGATCAAACAAATACTTCAGTCCACAGTGATCTGTTCTGAGCTCAAATCTCCTACCCATCAAGTAATGTCTCCACATCTTGAGAGCATGTATTATGGCTGCAAGCTCTAGATCATGGGTGGCATAGTTCTTCTCATGCTCCTTCGGCTTTCTTGACTCATAACATATCACGTGGTTGTCCTGCATAAGGACTCCTCCAAGCCCTTGTCCGCATGCATCGGTACACACCACAAAATCTTTCTCCGGGTCTGCAACTTTCAATACTGGTGCACTGGTGAGAAGATTCTTCAACCTCTGGAAACTTTCTTCACACCTCGATGTCCATTCGAACTTCATCCCCTTCTTTTGCAAAGAAGTGATGGCATGTGCAACTTTGGAGAATCCCTCAATGAATCTCCTATAGTATCCTGCAAGTCCTATAAAATATCTTACATCTGTCACATTTCTTGGAGTAGGCCAATTCATAATGGCTTCAATCTTTTCAGGGTCCATAGATATACCCTCCTTTGAGATAATGTGACCCAAGTACTGAATTCTATCTATATAGAAGTCACACTTGCTTAGTTTTGCATACAACTGGTGCTCCCTAAGCAATTGCAATGCCAAACTCAAATGCTCTTCATGCTCTTTCTCATTCTTAGAATAAACAAGAATGTCATCAAGGAAAACAAGAACAAACTTGTCCAAATATCTATTGAAGACACTATTCATAAGGCACATAAATGTAGCTGGTGCATTTGTGAGACCAAATGGTACCACTACAAACTCATAATGTCCATACCTTGTCCTGAAGGATGTCTTATGAATGTCTTCATCCTTGATTCTCACCTGATTGTAAACAGACCTCAAGTCAATCTTGGAAAATACATTTTCTCCTCTCATTTGATCAAAGAGGTCATCGATCCTAGGCAAAGGATATTTATTATTCACTGTAACCTTGTTCAATTGTCTGTAATCAATACATAACCTGAGTGTACCATCTTTCTTCTTTACAAACAGAACTGGTGCTCCCCAAGGAGACACACTCGGCTGAATATACTTCTTTTCCAATAACTCTTGTAGTTGCATCTTCAACTCCAGCATCTCCGGTGTACTCATCCTGTAGGGTGTCTTGGACACTGGTGTTGCTCCTGGTACAAGTTCAATTGTGAATCAATGTCCCTCTTTGGAGGAAGCCCCGGAATCTCATCAGGAAACACATCCCTGAATTCCTGTAACACCTGATAGTCCTCCAATCTAGGAGTTTCATCTCCTGATGTCTCCAAAATATGAGCTACATACAACTAGCAACCCTTCCTACAGAACTTATTTAACTGCATTGCTGAAACCTGCCGTATTGAAATCACCTTTGGAATACCTTTCACAACTACTAGGTTCCCCTCTTCATTCATGCATTCGAAAGTCTTATTGTAATAGTCAAGCTTCACCTTGTGAGCTTCTAACCAATCCATTCCAATGAGAACATCATAAGAACCAAGTGGTAAAACATTTAGATCTACACAAGTGACCAATCCATCCATGACCAATGGAAATTTCTCTACCACTTCACTGACTTTTCTCTTAGTTCCAGTGGCTAGCTGAACTAACCAAGACTTCCTATGCTTTACTTTCTTAAAAGCACAAATCTCCACTACTCTAGAAGTAATGTAACTATGAGTAGAACCAGGGTCAATCAAAATAGAAATAGATTGTTCAACAATCTTACCTGCAACTTCAACCACAGCTGACTGGTGATCCGCCTGGCGGTCCTCCAGTTCTGCGTAAGTCCTAGGGACTGCCCTTGCTACTTGACCCACTGTTTCTGCTTCTTGAATGTTGAAAGTTGGCCTCGCACTCTCATTCTCGAGTGGACAATTTCTGCGCATGCGGGGTTCTCCACATTTCCAACATTGAAGTGGTCCTCTATTCTGTTGTGGATCCTTAGGCTTTTCTCCTGTCACTCCAATTGGCTTACTCGGAGCTTGGGGTGGCTGCTTTCGCTGATTCTTGAAGTTAGAAGGTTTGAAACCTTTCCTTCTTTGGTCAAACTTCTCATTTTTCTTATCCTTCCATACCTTATGGTAATCTGGCTTACATTTTCTTTGCTCATAGCAATACTTAGCCTTTCTTATTGCTTCTTCAAGAGTTCTAGGTTCATAAAACTTAATTCTATCTTTGTAAGACTGAGGTAATCCACTCAGAAAACGTTGGACCTTCACTTTTTCATCTCTGATGTACCGGACATACCTCAATAGCTCCAAAAACTTATTTGCATATTCTTCCATGGTCCACTGCCCCAATCTCAGCTCATGGAACTCCTTAATCTTGTCATCATAATACCTGTCAGAGAGGTATTTCTGTTTGAAATACTTCTTGAACTGTTTTCACTTAAGCCTCCTTTCACTGATCCTCTTTACTTGCTTGAAGTGTTCCCACCAAATGGACGCTCTTCCATTCAGATTGAATATGGCAACTCTTGCCTTCATGTTTCCCGAATAGTCATGCACTTGAAAGTACTTCTTTATTCCAAGAAGCCAAGCTTTAGCCTCTTGTCCAGTCTTTACCTCACCATCAAATGTAGGAGGTTTAGCTTTCCTAAATTCATCCTGAGAGCGATCCCTATGGTGTCTCTTTCTTTTTCTTTTACGAGAAGAAGAACTGGAATCCCTGTTGGATTCTTCATAATCAGATGATTCACTAGAAGTCCTTCTCCTTCTCCTAGTACTGCTCTTACTGCCTTCTGGTCTTGCTGTACCTCGTCCAAAGTCTATCTTTCTTTGCAAGTCTGTCAAACTCTGCAACATTGCAGCATTCAACTGATGCTGCTCTTCCTGGGCTTTGATCAAGCTTCTCATGGTGGCTGCAACATCTGACGGTGTCTCTTGGAATCTCCTCCCATTGGACTCAATGTCATCATTCCTATTACGGA
The DNA here is from genome assembly GCA_001517045.1 of Pseudotsuga menziesii. NCBI lineage: Eukaryota > Viridiplantae > Streptophyta > Pinopsida > Pinales > Pinaceae > Pseudotsuga > Pseudotsuga menziesii. The sequence goes on from LPNX010119156.1 coordinate 49,890, forward strand.
CATTTTCTCCCATGGCATCTTCTGCTCGCTCGTAAGAATCCCGAGCATCATACCCATCATGGGTTCTCATGACTAAACCACCTCTGGCTTTACAACGCTGTTCTCTCTAGAGTACTGCTCTTGGAAGCTATCTAAAATTCTGCAAATGTGTTTGTATCAAACTGTTAGATGCATAATATTAATATAAATCAAAATTACTGACCTTTTCCTCTGGAAATTCATAAAACAACAATTATGCAAAAACACAGAATTTTCTCTATTTCATATTCAGCTCTATGACCACGGACAGTTTGCTGAAATCTGCTGAAAACCGATTGAAGACAGTCGAAAGTGCCCGAAAAACTACTGAGAAATTCTTCTGAAAAAACCAAATTTCCTTAGGCCCAATCGGACCTCTTCCCGGTTATTCTGTCGACACTGTGGTAGTCAAAACAACTACCCCTCTTATCTGCATCGGCGATCGAGTTGACTGTGCATAGTCCTTTGGGCAGCCGCAATGGCGAAAAGTGTTCTTACTTCGGTTTCCGCGGGCAAATGTCTAGACTTCCGATTGGCGATGTCAACTACTACTCATTGGGCGTTTCGACGGTTGAAACTTCTAAGTTCTTCTGTTGTATCGACGAGTTACTCGTCTGATTCCTTCCGCTGCATCGGCCTGCAATGGTCTATTATCCCACGTCCAATCGGCAATAGTATAACCTGTTAGTCGCCCAGCTTTCCGCAACGGAGGCCAACAATCTCCTTAAGTCTTCCGCAACCGTAAGTCTATCGACGGTCGGAAGCACTAGTTGCTGCAGCGTCGGAGGGCTATTTGTCTAAGAAGCCGCAACGGCGGGTCACCTTCATTGAACTTTTTTCAATCGACGATTCAATCCACTAACATTTCTCGATGGCCGATAATCTCGTGCCTTAGAGAAAATTTGAATTTTCCTCTTGCCTTGTCTTCCACGGCATCGGCTCTTCCATCTTCTATTCATCGACGATCCAAGTCACTATACTTCCTGTCGTTGCAGCGATCCGAATGGCAACTTACCTCCTCTGTGTCGGCAATCAGCTATGTTATTACGTCGGACAATTAGTCTTCTAGGCATCCGCAATGGCGGAAAGCGATCTCACTGTGGGTTCCGCAGACATTATCGGCTGCCAGACCTACTAACCATCGGGTGGATAGTGTCTTAGACTGCCGCAATGGTAGATCCTCAAACCTTTAACGTACCCAATCAGCGACCCAATCCTCAATAACTTTTTGAAGACCTTATACTTAAACAAAATTTTCAAATTTTCTTCTCATCGGCTGTCAGAAGGACTAATCACTGCGGCATTGGCAGTTGAAGCCTCTATCCGTTGGAAGGATAGTTCACTGGCTAGCCACATCGGCGGATGTTCAATCCACTAACTTCATTCGTTGTAGCTCATCGGCTGTCGGAAGTACTAATCATTGCGGCATCGACGGTTGAAGCCTCTATCCGTCGGAAGGATAGTTCACTGGCTAGCCGCAAAGGCGGATGCACGAAACACTATCTTCTTTCGATAGCTGACGATTTTGGGCCTTAGAAAATTTTTTAAACTTTCTTTACTACGTCAGCGGTCGGAAGCACTAAGCGCTATGTGTCGGCGATCGGAGCAGCGGCGGTTGAACTTCTAATCATCGGCGTGCTAGTCCACACGGTAGCCGCAACAGCAGACTGAAAACAACTAAGTTCTTCTGCGGTGTCGGCGAACCCAACAACTATTTTCCGCCGACAGACGTTGAACACTTAGAAAATTTTCCGCAATTTTCCTTCCAACTGTCCTCGATCGATGTGTTTCTGCCTAGCTCTCCGCTGCATCGGAAGTCCATCCCACTAAGTTTTTCGATGAACTGACGGTTCAGACACTTAGACAAATTTTGTAAATTTCCCAGTGATTCACCAATTTCTCCTAGGTAGAAGGCAACATGCCTCTGCTAACTGGTCTTTCACGACCCATAGAGGCCCATGCTGCAACCTGCAAGCTCTGATACCACACTGTAATGTCCCTGACCCTCCGACCGGCGAAGAGGACGCTACCATGGCCATAACCATCCGGGCAACCAGCCCCATGAACATGTGCATTCATAAAATACTGAAACAAAATGCATTGAAGTAGAACATACACAAATACATAATTATTTATCATACACAGCGGAAGCAACATACATTCATACAAGCATTCAACATGTTCATCATATTCATTAACAGTAAAATGATTGCAGGAGTAATATAGACAAGATTACTTATCTTATGAAGAACTCGTTCCACAACCAGCTACGTCACTACAACGTTCCACCCAACCATAGGCTAGCATGCTCCTAAATATCTCAGCAATGCTGCCACCCCCGAGCTGGGCATGATTCCCCAAGGAATAAGGAACAAGCAGGCTTACACATAGCCAAGGATACACAAAACACAGCCAAGTCAACACAGTTGGGTTTATCAGGCCATCAAAGAGCTAGGAGAGGCCAAATGCTAAGCTGGTGAGCCCATTACAGAGCTAGAAACACCTAAACCAGAACTAGCCTGACTTCTAAGACACCCACACACAAGGAATCAATCCTTTCTTTGCTACACAGTCCCTCGGGCCCTAACTTTCCTTCCAGTGCTATTCAGGGGTTGTGGAGAAGAAAGCCAACCCTCTAGCTCTGTCTGTGTGGTTTCCAAACACACCAGGTTTATCAAGCAAACCAAGCCCCCATCCCTGCTCCCAACACAGTCCGAAGACCAACCACTGCAAACATGCAGTCACACAAGCGATTCATAGCTTGGTTAAGGAAAACAACTCCTGAGTTGTTCTTGGTCCTATCGTGGCCAAAACGATTCACAAAACAATCTACAGCAGCCCCCAAAATGTAAAGAAGACCCCAACAAAACACAACGTAAGGGAGATCACAGCAAACCCATGAATCAGTCTGTGAAGAAAGTATACACCCACACCATCTACAAAATTTGTAGAGGAAAACTGCGTGAATAAAACCAGGAAAATCCTGTGCGTGAGAATGACCAAGACTCCTGCCCCTGCGTGAGGATGAACAACTCTGCCTATGAATGAGGATGAGTCGACAATGGAGAGAATGGCGTAGTGGAGAGAGTGGAATGAGGGGTGTAGTCATTCTTCTGCCCATCGTGAGGTTCAATCCGCTGGTGGAGTGTGCATGTGTCCAAGGACTGACAGTCCTTCCACACTCCACTTCCAGCCATAACTGCCTCAACTACTCAGCAAAACATTAAAGTGGTAGTTGGATAAGACAAGGAAAGATGGGCAATTCAAACAGGGTGGTGACACATGGATTTTCTCCCCCATAGCCCAAGGTTTGACACCCCCCACCCTTATGCTTATGAGAATCATGCCCCTTCTCAATTTAGTTACCGTGAACATAGCTGGTTGGGGTTCATTTTAATTAAAGATGCATATTTACATGATGACAAAACTTAATATATGCCGTATACCACGATAGACCATCGGCAACGATTCCGTTTGCCGAAACATAACACAATTAAATCGATGGTGGGGATTTTGCCTTTAGCTCCACACCGCGATTCATTACAATATATACATCATGTACGTTTAATGCAATGGGGTCAAAACTGGGGTGTTACACAAAGTGGACTAAATCACCCAATAAAAGGGTAACCCACTCAAGAAGAATTAAAGGAAGCACATGGTGGGTCCAAGGAGTGTTTGACTAACTCCCTTTGGGTGTCCCCATGGCACAATAAAATAATATAATAATTTAATTCTTTGACTTTTGTGCCTCCTTGAGGAAATCGTGAGCCTCCCAAAAGAGCTCCAGAAAATAATATAAAAATGCCCAAAAATAAATGTGGGTCCAATCAGGAGCTGTAACTGCTGGAGAAGGTTTGGAGGACATCACTCTCATCATCATGATTCATCCCATGTCATTTCCTTGCCTCAGTAGCCCAAATCGATTTCTTCATAGCCATTTAATCATTTTTTAATTTGCCTCGGGAAACGTGAACCTGCCAAAACAGCCTCCTAGGGAGCCTACGTTGCCAAACTGAGCCCACCAGGCTCTTTGGGATGGGGGTACTATGGTACAAACAAGTGGCTGCACACCCCTATGCCCCTACAACACCCTAGGAGAGCCAACTGAAACATCTCCCTGCTCAAATACATCGATCTGTAAGTGCCCAGAACTGGAAATAAACTGTCTCATTGGACTCAAAGAGTCCAAATCCATCTAAGGTGTATACTCATACCCCTCATAGGTCTCTATCTGACCATCAATCACATCAAATAAACAATATAACCATCTATAACTGATCAGATACCCATAATAACTCAGAATACATCCATCTGCTGCAAGTGTTAAAAGGTTAAACCATGCTCTACAACTCATTCAAGTAACAATCACAACAAGTATTATTCATTTCACTGGCGGTACATCAACAAATACATATATAAGGCTTTATTTATTATTACTTAGACTTAGACTTTCAAGACTATACTCACTTCATAGCTGTAGTCAATTTGCTAGTGAAGGGTGAAGGGTGGAAATGACAAGGCTAAGGCAAATGATGACTTCCTACTCAACATCATGACACTTTGGACAAGGAAAGGGAAAACTCACTATAACCAATGTTGGACAAACAACAACACAAGGAATGGCAGTGCCTCACAAATGGGTGAGTTGTTTAGAGAGTGCTTATTCAACTTAGGCATCATGTCTACATCAAACTTGATCCAAGTTCATTAGGGTCGCATTTTATTCCATGGCCTTTTTGGCCTATATGACCCTTTTGGGACTTCACCAGTGCTTAAAATCAGAGCTAATCACAGCTTTCATCTGGTACATATTTATTTTTAATAAGGTTAGCAATTTTTTGGATGTAGCACATTTTAAAACATTGCTTTTTTGGACCTTTTCTTATACTCTTCAAGGAGTATTTTAGCATTTCATTGCTCTTGCCCTTTTTACTTATGTTTAGAAACACAGTTTTACAATTTTCATTTTCCATGGGTGCATATTCAATATTTCAATACAAGTAGTACATGAGCTTTCAGTTTTAGCTAACAACATCTCAAGTGACTAGGGGGGATTCTGCACAGTGCCAAACATCGGGACAACCGACCAGAATGATTTAGGCATACTATCCAACTTACCAAAGGCAAGTTTTGTCACCAACTCAGAGCTGAGACACAATATAAACAGGGAGGCTTGTCTAACAAAAGTTTTAAACTGGGCTGAAGAAGATCCTCCATGCCATAAGTCAAGAAGTCAGTTGGGTTGAAAATTAAACTGGAAGGTAATGGATGGGTGAAGACAATGAATGATGGAGCCAACACTAGCAAGTCAAAACAATGGCAGGAATGACTACCTCTATTCTCCCTGAGGAGGGTAAAACCAATGAGTATAGATCAAGAACTTCCAAGCCTAAGTAGGGACATCAATACATAGTACAATATACAACCAAGTCCATATAAATATGACCGCCAGATCATGATACCACAAGTTAATACATGTCACAAGAATCAGTATAAGAGCAATAATAACCATAACACAATATAAAATGTTGAGTCATAACCATGCAATATAATCCATCTGAGATACCATCTGTCCAATGAGAAAGAACTAACATAAAATTGGCCATCAATGACTACTTTGAAAATGGCATAAATGGCTACATCAGTCCTCAAATCTGAGTGTAATGAGACTCAGTCCTGACATGGGAGAGTACAATAGTCCACTAATATAATCATGATCCATAAAAATGTTCATCTCAGCATCTCATATGTAAGAGATCTGGCTGAAAAATGTACTGTGTCTAAAAAATAGAATATGGTAGCCTGGCTACTATATATGTGATAACATCTGGCTCCAGCTGGGACAAGTGCTCTGCTGAAAAGAGCGCTTGAGAATCTCAGAATCTCTGGTCCTCGCTCTCTGCTTCTCGCATCCTCGATCAATCCATCCAGCTCTGCAACCGCTACCAAGACATTAGAGGAATTTTGGGGTCTAAAATGGGCCTCCTAAGGAAAATAATAAAATAATAGTTAAAATAATAAAATAATAGTTAAAATAATAAAATAATATTGATTAATTTTGGAGGAAGAAAGAAAAAAACTATTTTTTGTGTTCATATTTTCGACATATCTCTCTGTGTTTTTACTCAAATTTCGACCGGGAGAGCTCGTTGGATGCGGAATTTGATTCCGCATCCAACGAGTAACCACACTGCATACTTTTGACGGACCCCGCTACACCAAAAACAAGAAATACCTGAAAAAACATGATGATGACCGGGAGAGCTCGTTGGATGCAGAATTTGATTCCGCATCCAACGAGTACCCACACTGCATACTTTTGACGGACCCCGCTACACCAAAAACAAGAAATACCTGAAAAACATGATGATGACAAGAAATACCTGAAAAAACGTGATGATGACATCATCATCATGTTTTTTCAGGTATTTCTTGTTTTTGGTGTAGCGGGGTCCGTCAAAAGTATGCAGTGTGGGTACTCGTTGGATGCGGAATCAAATTCCGCATCCAACGAGCTCTCCCGGTCGAAATTTGAGTAAAAACACAGGGAGATATGTCGAAAATACGAACACAAAAAGTAGTTTTTTTTAATGACAAATATGTCAATTCAACCATTATGGTTGACTTATTTTATTGAAATTCTATTGGTTCTTGAATTCCAACTCACAAAAACTTATTTTGGCATGTTTTCTTATAAGGCCCATTTTAGACCCCAAATTTCCTCTAATGATGCACCTGACTACCTGCAACATGTCCAGAGCTATACCAAACTCGCAGACCGATCGTTAGAACAATATGTGGATAATATATAAAATACTGAAAATAAAGATGCATGAAACTGAAAAGCTTAAAATAAATCTAATCTATAACCATAACTTTCAATAAAATTTTGATTTTTATTTTGCAGGAAAACAGAATTACACTAAGAGCTTCAAAAGTGAGCTTCAGACAACTAAGCAAAACTCTATACTACTGCCAAGAAAGGCTTATTCAGATCCTACCTACTCTACTCTACCAGGCAAAGTGGGATTCAAGGCTAAGTGGGGTCGGGAATGTATCCCCTCAAATCCCTCTGGTTGACAGGAAGCAGAATCTGTCGTCCAGTACTGGTAACAAGAAAACATATATCACCAACACAACGTTCTACAGAAAAAGGTCCAACCCAGAGATCATTAGCTTGCCCCGATCTGAAATGCAGCAAGTGGTTTTGGATAAGGACTTGACTTTTGGTGGGAAATCTATTCCTATTTACCGATTCAGGGACTACTTCAATATTACGTATTGGCATGGGATGGACATCAACGATGTTTTGAGGCAGCGGGGTGATTATCTTTGAACTTCTCCTGGAAGGCACTACATCAAATTTGGGTGGACCACCATCAATGGGAATAGCTATGCTACCAACTAGGATCTCTCTAATCTCTTCCCCTACCCTCTGTGGACCTGCATCACTATGAGGAGATACTAAATGTTTGACAGTTTCTACCACTGTCCAGGAATCTCTATCTTCCTTCGAAGGATGATGATTATAGGATAAAATAGTACCGTGGCTAGATCCTTCCCCTGTAGGAGCATGAATATGCATACCCCCTAGGCCAGCTGATTTTACTCTAGGCTGCGGTGCAGGAGAACTAAGACTGCGAGATAGATCATGATTGTGAGGACTAGATGACTCAGGTGGCAGGAGAAAGTTAGGAATGAGAGGATAAGCAGACAAAGCATTAATCAGCATGGCTGAAGGAGTTTGAAACATAGCAAGGTTATTTAGACTAAAATCTCCTTCGGGCGCATCATTTATTAAGGCATCCTCTTGCCAACTTAGAGAGCTATCATGGACTTGAATTAAGTTACCATCTTCCAAAGATAAATGAGACAATGACCAAGAAAAATCATGAGCATGGGGGTTACTGACCTCATTATCAACCTCTATCACACCAGATAGATCAAGATGGCTTTCCCATGGATAAATAGGCTCTAGTCCTTGGCTTTCTCTTTCTCTACTCTGATCAATCAAAGCAAACCACTCATTCACTTTACGAGGGATTCTTTCAACATGCCTGGCATCATTAACTTCATCAACTTCAGTTATAAGATTTGTAGCATTGTTTTGCTCGGGATCTTGAAATGGGATCTCATTTCTTCTTAACTCCTCTAATTCCTCCAAGCACTCACCTTTAGGCATTTCCAAACTAATCATCCTGGCAATTTGAGTTGCTTGATTTTCTTCCAAAGATAAGTCAGAGTCTTCCATTGCCAGAAGCATGCTTTTAGGCTGCCTATACTTCCACACTTCATTTGCATCTTCTACAAAATGGGCCTTAACATTATTCAACAATTCTTCGCCGTATGTATTTTTTTATCCCTTCTTCAAAAGTCTCCAAATGCTTCTCATAGCAAGGTTCCCTATTGATTCTGATCAGAGCCCCGTCATAGTTTGGGACACAAAGGTATGATAGATCCATCATAAGGTATCCACCTAAACCAGTTTCCCACTTTCTAGATAAAAGCATTCCATAAGCTGGGGGAAAGTCAATAACAATTGCATCCATCATAGTGGAAATGTCTGAGCATGCAAACAGATCAGCTCTAAGGTTTTTTATCAAACCCTAGAATGGCACTCGCCTTGAGTGTATGCCACACACATTTCCATAAGGCCTAGTCACTTCCAATCCCATTTCTTTCATGACATGCAAAGGCATTACATTCATAGCTGCTCCGGAATCCAACATGCAATTATGCAGGAGCATATTCTGAATGTGCAAGGTTAGGTAAAAGGGAGGGTGACCACCATTCTTTCTTTCATAGATGGCAGATTGTATGTTAATAGGTGGATCATTTTCATCTTTGCTAAGATGTCTCCTCTCAGGACTCTATATGCAATCGGGCTCTAAAGTAAACTCAGGTGTTTCGTCTTGGCCAATGCCATCAAAGAACTCTTCTACTTGGCTTCTTACAGAGGGAACATTCATCAATTTAGTTATTGGGATGCCACACATTATCTTGCTCAACTCTTTCTCTATGTCAATGTTCAGATTCAGATCCCCTAAGGCAAGATCTTCTTCTTCCCTTTTGTCTCCGTTCATTAATTTTCTTTTGTCAAAGAAAGAAGGCTGGGAATCCACTCTTCATTTATAAATTCTAACCCGTGGTTCTTCTTTTGTTTCAGGGATGTCTACCGCACAAAATGGGGGTTTAGGCTCATCAACAAAATCGTCTTCCTGCTCCCAAGTTTCCTCCTCTTGTTCCTATGGTTCTTCTTCTAGGAGAATTCTTCCAAACTCATCATCAAAATACAAATCATTCATGAAATTGATGTTATTTGGGTGGTCATCAGGGTGACTGGTGTTCGTTGGTTCTTCATCATTTTCATCACACCAATTAACATTCCTCTTCTCAGGATTCTCTGGATACTCGAGCCTTCTTCTACTAGGATCTCTCTCAGGACCTCTATTGTTGTTCCAATAAGGTCTAGGGCCATAAGGGTTTCTATGTCTCTCTGGATCATGGAAACTAGCCACGTTTTTTGCCAGAATAGTTAATTGCCTCATCATTTCTTGCTTGGTTTCTAACATGTCCTTTGTCTCTTTTGGCTCATCGACAGGCTCCTTAGGCTTTCGAAGCTTAGGGTCGGATCTAGAAGTGGATGGGGCATAATGATCAAAGAAGTTTTGCTTGCCCATAGATGCCACATGTTGCTCAGCCATCTTTGCATTGAACTGGGCAATCTTCAAATCATTTGGATTTTTATCCTTCAAATTAAATCCCAACCAACCATCAAAAGCATTCAGATAATGGATAATGATCGCTTGGTCTTCTAGTCTGATTTCATCTGGGATATTTCCTACAGTCTTGTCAAATCTCAGGTTGAATTCATGTACTGTTTCATTCTCCTTCTTCTTTATGCAAATAGTTGATGCAAGAGGAACTTCCCATCCAACTTATGAGACCAATCACTGTTAAGCTTTGCGACGAAATGGTCATAGCCATTGATGGATTAAGCAGGCAATCTATCAAACCACTTCTGCACATCTCCTTCCAGAGAAAACAGAAGACCTCTCATGAATACATCTTCATCCACGGCTCCATATGCTTCCATATGGTCCCAGACTTTATCAATGTGGTCTTCAATGGAGGTAGCTGATACTCCATCAAACCTAGGGACCTTTTCAACATACTTCTCAGGGATATCATGTGGGGCCCCCGGGATCAGGGAGAAATCTAAAGGTGATGCCTTGGCCTTCCTTCCAAACACCCTAAGGTTTTGTGGAGGAGGAGCAGTCTGATTTCCACTAGGGGTTGCTCCGGCCATTGGGCTAGATGAAACTGAAAGGGATCCCAAAGGATGACTTGAGGGAACAGTGAGGTTGGACACTTGCCTGTTTTTCCTTGTGTAAGTTATGGGACTTCCTTGAGGGTTTCTGGGACGCTCTAGGAATTTAAGATTAAGATATCGGGTACGATCCTCAGTGGAGTCGCTAGGTGAACCACACAAGTAATTCACCGAAAAAGATATGTCGTAGGGAAAGGTGAGGGATGCTGAACCAAGGTAGGCCTCTACCTCCCCGGCAACAGCGCCAAAATGTTATCACCTGCCTTGCAGTTTCCTGTGTGAGGTGGATCCAGGATGGATGGTAGAGGGGCAAGCAACTAAGGGGTGGAACCACGACTACCTAGACTCCCAAATGGATGGTTGTCACGCCAATCAAGGCATCCTTCACTCTATGTTATCCTAATCCAAGACAACAATGGGGGAGACCCAAATCTACTCCCGACAAGAGAGATCGGACCTAGACACCAGAAGAAGATCAGATGGGGCTTCAGGGTACTAAAGGTGCAAAGTAAATGGAAACCCTAGCTCTAGGGTTTAGGTACTAGCAACTGGTGAAGATGGCCACTGTCTTGGGAAACGTAACTGTGACAGGGTAAACAAGGACAGAGTTGGGACTATCTAGTACCTAGAAATCAGACAATGAAAGGTATTTGAGCTATCAGTGAATGTTGGTAAAGGGAAAAGGATGAGAGCCTAAGGGCAGCGCTAGCTAGGAGATCAGTGCTTTGTGTGCATTGGGCAATGGAGTTAGCAGTAAACCAACATTTCAGAGAACCCACCTGGGATACACCTTGATCTATGAACCCAACAAGTAATTGATCCGGAAAAGCTAAGGTACAGGAAAACCAACTCTATGGAAGGCTAGCGCTAGATCTTAGAAGGATAGATCTGCAGCTCTAGGGTCACCGGGAGGCTAATGGCTCAGCCTTGAGGGAGAAAAGAGGTCAGGGTGACCTGATCTACAAGCCTAAATCAGAAAATCAGCAAAAAAATCAGATCTAGAAAAGTCAAAATCTGATGAAGGGGGCTAGGAGGTTGAAAATCAATTTTTCAGATCTAGGGAAAACCAGGAAGAACTAGCTTAGTGTTGGGGGTGTTCTGGAGTGCTTGGGACCTGATCTATCTGTTAGTCTTGTCATATTTCAGAAAAACTCACTTTCAGAAAAGTCTAATTTTCAGTGAGGGCACTAGGGTAGTTTCGGTCAATTTTTCAGATCTAGGTCAAATGGTCAAGCAATTGGGCAGCGTTGGGGTTGATTTAGGCTGTGTGGGACCCGATCTATCCATCTGTGAAGTCAAAATTTAGAAAAACTCAAAACCCTAGCAGGTCAATTATTCAGTGGAGGGTTATGCAGTTTTCTGCTTAAAAATCAGATCTAGGTCAAACTATGAGGAATTTGACCAGCGTTTGAGTTGATTTGATGAAAGGGAGGTCCGATCTATGAAACCCAGAAATGGTTTGGCAAAACATCGGACTATTCCCAAGTTTATTGATTTTTAGGGTTTTTAGTGCTTTAGGAGTTTTCAGGAAAAGTTGAAGAAAAGCAAGGTACAATGGAATAAGATCTAAAAAAAGAAGAGACTTACCTGCTGGATCTTACCTGGAAATGCTTGTAGAAGGCTGTAATAGTGACGATCTTTGCTGTCCCAATCAATTCTGGAAGATCCTCATGATTTATATGGCGTATGCAAGCTTCAAGCCACCAATGCGCCCCCTACCCTGCATGAGCAAACGTCAACCATATCAGATTTGCTAATACAAGATAAAGAAATTGAATGCTGCAAGACAGTAAAATGAATTAATCATAGATCACAATGAAACTAATGAAAACCCCCTGATCCAAGACGAAGAGAACCAAGCGAGTTGAGGTCCCCCTACAAAAACGCTCCAGCCAAAACGTCCTCCTGTAGACAAAACAATGATAGCCACGAAAAATATAGATCTCACGAGAATTTCTACAATTCTAGGAAGCCGAAGACTAGCTAATCACCATTTCAGCACATCAGATGCAAAGCAGATCCAGAAAAATTTCCACAAAAAAGTCTTTCTATTATTCAGATCCAAGAGCTAAAGAACCCTTACAAATGAGAAGCTCTCTCCTTTAAATAGAAATGAGAGAACCTCAATCATAACCAAATCCTAACCACTTTCAAAACGAGTGGCTAAGATTAAAAGATGAAATGTTCTAATCAATGGTTGAGATGAGCTCAACATACAATACATGGATCAATATAACCATCACCCACTCAACAAGAAATAAATGAAGCACATGGTGGGTCCAAGGAGTGTTTGAATAACTCCTTTTGGGTGTCCCCATGGCACAATAAAATAATATAATAATTTAATTCTTTGACTTTTGTGCCTCCTTGAGGAAATCGTGAGCCTCCCAATAGAGCTCCAAAAAATAATATAAAAATGCCCAAAAATAGATGTGGGCCCAATCAAGAGCTGCAACTGCTGGAGAAGGTGTGGAGGACATCATTCTCATCATCATGACTCATCCCATGTCATTTCCTTGCCTCAGTATCCCAAATCGATTTCTTCAATAACCATTTAATCATTTTTTAATCTGCCTCAAAAAACGTGAACCTGCCAAAACAACCTCTTAGGGTGCCTGCGTTGCTAAACTGAGCCCACCAAGCTCTCTGGGATGGGGGTACTATGGCACAAACAAGTGGCTGCACACCCCTATGCCCCTACAACTCCCTAGGAGATCCAACTGAAACATCTCCCTGTTCAAATATATCAATCTGTGAAGAAAAACTGCATCAGAAAGGAAGAATGAGCCTGATCACATTTGTAAGTGCCCAGAACTGGAAATAAACTATCTCATTGGACTCAAAGAGTCCAAATCCATCTAAGGTGTATACTCATACCCCTCATAGATCTCTATCTGACCATCAATCACATCAAATAAACAATATAACCATCTATAATTGATCACATACCCATAATAACTCAAAATACATCCATCTGTTGCAAGTGTTAAAAAGTTAAACCATGCTCTACAACTCATTCAAGTAATAATCACAACAAGTAACATTCATTTCACTGGTGGTACATCAACAAATACATATATAAGGCTTTATTTATTATTACTTAGACTTAGACTTTCAAGACTATACTCACTTCATAGCTGCAGTCAATTTGCTAGTGAAGGGTGAAGGGTGGAAATGACACGGCTAAGGCAAAGGATGACTTCCTACTCAACATCATGACACTTTGGACAAGGAAAGGGAAAACTCACTATAACCAATGTCGGACAAACAACAACACAAGGAATGTCAGTGCCTCACAAATGGGTGAGTTGTTTAGAGAGTGCTTATTCAACTTAGGCATCATGTCTACATCAAACTTGATCCAAGTTCATTAGGATCACATTTTATTCCATGGCCTTTTTGGCCTATATGACCCTTTTTGGGACTTCACCAGTGCTTAAAAGCACAGCTAATCGCAGTTTCATCCGGGACATATTTATTTTTAATAAGGTTAGCAATTTTTTGGATGTCGCACATTTTAAAACATTGCTTTTTTGAACATTTTCTTATACTCTTCAAGGAGTATTTTAGCATTTCATTGCTCTTTCCCTTTTTATTTATGTTAAGAAACACAGTTTTACAATTTTCATTTTCCATGGGCGCATATTCAATATTTCAATACAAGTAGTACATGAGATTTCAGTTTTAGCCAACAACATCTCAAGTGACTAGGGAGAATTCTGCACAGTGCCAAACATCGGGACAACCGACCATAATGATTTAGGCATACTATCCAACTTACCAAAGGCAAGTTTTGTCACCAACTTAGAGCCGAGACACAATATAAACAGGAAGGCTTGTCCAACAAAAGTTTTAGCGAGGAAGAAGATCCTCCATGCCATAAGTCAAGAAGTCAGTCGGGTTGAAAATTAAACTAGAAGGTAATGGGTGAAGACAATGAATGATGGATCCAACACTAGCAAGCCAAAACAATGGCGGGAATGACTACCTCTATTCTCCCTAAGGAGGGTAAAACCAATGAGTATAGATCAAGAACTTCCAAGTCTAAGTAAGGACATCAATACATAGTACAATATACAACCAAGTCCATATAAATATGACCGCCAGATCATGATACCACAAGTTAATACATGTCATAAGAATCAGTATAAACAATGGCGGGAATGACTACCTCTATTGTCCCTGAGGAGGGTAAAACCAATGAGTATAGATCAAGAACTTCCAAGTCTAAGTAGGGACATCAATACATAGTACAATATACAACCAAGTCCATATAAATATGACCGCCAGATCATGATACCACAAGTTAATACATGTCACAAGAATCAGTATAAGAGCAATAATAACCATAACACAATATAAAATACTGAGTCATAACCATGCAATATAATCCATCTGAGACACCATCTATGCAATGAAAAAGAACTGACATAAAACTGGGCATTAATGACTGCTTTGAAAATGACACAAATGGATACATCGGTCATCAAATCTGAGTGTACTGAGACTCGGTCCTGACATGAGAGAGTACAATAGCCCACTAATATAATCATGATCCATAAAAATGCTCATCTCAGCATCTCATATGTAAGAGATCTGGCTTAAAAATGTACTGTGTCTGAAAAATAGAATATGGTAGCCTGGCTACTATATATGTGATAACACAAAGTTTATTACAATTTTTGCAAAGTAACTCTAGCACAAAAGTTCCATCTTGTAGAGCTCAAAAGAGCCTCTACTTATACAAAAAGGAAAGAAAATAGGGCTCAAACCCCTAAATCCGGACTAAGAGTAACACCGAAGTAATTGAATGAGCTCGGCATGATGATTTGGAGTTGAACTGAGTTGCAACTGAGTGCTGAAGTAATGAGGGGGGGTGAGGTGGCTTATCCTCCCTCGATCACCCAACCAATAGATAACCCACACTTCAACCAAAAACAAATTTGACCAAAGAGGGCAAATTTCTAACTGATAGTTCAACTGCTACAATCCGATACTTGATCTGAAACTGACCGATATTGATTGGAATCATCATAAATGCTCTGTGCCATGTCATTTATCCTTTTATTTTATTCAATTTGGTTTATTTTGGAGAGTTTTTTATTTTCTCCAAAATATTCATTTTTAATATTTTAATTAATAATTTTTCCGTGAATGACTTTTTTGAGAAATTATTACTTATGAGGTTGAATGAACTTCTGAAACTTGGAGATAGCTGGCCGGCTGATCATGAATGATTTTTGGCTTAAGGTTAGAGCCTTCAATCACTGAATTCGGGTTCCGGATGACTAAATTATTACAAATTGAATTTTTCCATTTAAATTATGGAAAATTTTAATTAAAAACTTAGGGAAAATTAAAAAATTAAAAAATTAAAAAATAAAAATTTTGACGTGTCCGGTAAAAAAATTTCAAATTTTTTCTGAGGGTGCTAGAGACTTAAGACATGACCATAGTCTATTCTAACAATGACTAGTAGGTTTACATATACTCAGTTGGGCTCTAATAACCCCCCAAGGCCCAGAATTCAAAATCGAGCATTCCAGCTTTGGATGAAGCGGGAGAAAACCTCGTCAATTATACTCGACTATAGGCAAAGCATAATTGTCAAAAGCAAAAAACTCCTTGGAATACCTTAGTTGAAATTCTACGTCTTAGGATACTGAATCACTCAAAAACACCCTACTAGCACATTTTATTACAAACCCCGCGGGGCCATGGTCATAATTATTCAAAACAAAAACTGACTAGCCAAAACTGGCTAGGCACAAAGGCGAATCATCTAATACACTGGAAACAAACATTTTTGTAAAATGGCGGCTCCTCAGCTAATCCAACTAGGTGCAAAATTAGCGGATAACAATCACTATCTGGACTAGGTGGACCCAACTGAGAATTACCATTTTATATTCACACTGAATTACCATCCCATCCTCTACCACACTCAAGCTTACAAGGTCTTATCCGCGCTATTAGACCAAATACCACCTCTCACGCTAGGCATCGAGCAACCTACCCAAGCGCGTGGTAATATAAACAAATGATTACTTCACATGGTGAGCTGGAAGCTGCAAACTATATAAAGGGATAGTTGGAGGAGTTTTCCCATTGAGCAAATTCAAATGTTAGTGTTGAGGTGGATGAAACACTTGTGAATGGCTCCTTCAACATGAGCCACACAAATATTCCTGTAAGGATTTCTTCAGCTTATGCAAAAGTTGATGATCCAACTGTTCTCATCAATGGTCATTTTGACAGTCCGTTGGGTTCTTCGGGAGTTGGTGATTGTGGCTCATGTGTGGCACCCATGTTGGAAGTGTTGTCTCATTATTGATTTTGGTTGGGTTCCACGTCACCCAATTTCTTTTCTTTTAAATGGGGGAGTTGATTTTGTTTGCTAATCTGGTCCTAGATTATGGACTTCTTTGGTTTATGCCAAGTTAACATTTTATCCTATGACACACACTGCAACACAGGATATTTTCCCTTTGATTCTTGGAGAGATAGATTACCGAATATTTGCCGAGGACTATGGGGACATCCTAGGATTAGATATTATGTTCATTGTTGGAGGCTATTTCTATCAGATTGGATATGATAGGCTGGATAATATTCTGTTGGGAAGAATACAAGCTTGAATGAAAGATCCTATCCATGTTAGTGCTAGGGAAACTAGCATAAAACATATAAATATTTATATATTTTATTAGAGTGCTTTTTGTCTATGGAAGAAGAAATGGCATCCTTAAATAAACTCAACTTTAGTAAAGAGGAATAATGAATTTAGTTTTCAAGGCTCATGTGTGTAAGGACAGCTAATAAACCAGCATTGATCCATTTTAAAAAGGAATCTACCAAGTGTCGAGAGGAATGGAAATCTCTCGAGATGGAAACCCACTTTTAAAGTGAAAATGTTGAAGAAGAGTTTTAATTTATCTAATTTGTGTAGTTTTATATATATTATATATGCTAGTGTAAATGTTTAAATCTACCTGTCATTTTTTTATAATATCTTAATTTTTTTATAAAGGACATGTGTCAGCTCTAAAATGAGCATGGAAGAAGTTACACGTACCCCTACTGGGCTGTAGAATGCGGATTTTCGGCGCAATTATTACAAGTGGAGTCACAACTAAATGCTTTGTGTAGAGGTCGTGGTATTGGTCAAATAAGCTGCATGGTTATTGATGATCATGCTTTGTGTAGAGGACGTGGTATTGGTCAAATAAATTGCATGGTTATTGATGATCATGTTAAATTTTCAAAAGATATGAATATGAGCTACGAATAAAGTCTTGCTTCATTTTCTGAAGGTGGTGGCAATGAAAATGGCGCTACCTATGTTGAATCTTGGGCATTTAGATTGATTTTTGTTCTTACACACTTTAAGAGCTTGACACGCTTTCTAATAAACTGCTAGGCCACCTTTCTTAATTTGAAGGATGATCTCATTGAGATGGGATAGTTAGCAATAGTTTCATTTGACCAGATTGCAGAGTCTGTAATAGTTTTTGGAAAACTAAAAGTGCAATCACAGAGACCTATTGAAGTGAATATGGACCAAAAATAGCAATGCCTTACCTATGATGGAGAAGAAAGGCATTTTAGAAGTTGCCACTACAAAAATAAAAATAGAGATTCTAGTCACTAATAAATGCACAACGTGTGACCAACAATTTTCTACCTTACAATCTGAAAATTTGGCCAATGAGGTAGCCCTATCTAGTTCCAGATATCGTTTTGCATGATTTTGGATGCTCATGCATAAGGGAAAAGCTTGGATGGAGTCTTAGAGAAGGTGAAAGTTGCTATTCCAAAATCACAACATTGAAGCTGAACAAATTGAGGAAAAGCTCGAATGGAATCTTAGAGAAGGTGAAAGTTGTTATTCCAAAATCACAACATTGAAGCTGAACAAATTAACAAAATAAAAGAAAGGTTAACTTGTCTGAATGTTTTAAACAACAATGGATTGAATATTAGTTAGCTAGAGAGAGTAATGTAAGATTAGTTTTCACCAAGATATCTCTCTAAAGAAAGTTATCCTGAAGATGAAATAGGTCCATTTACTTCTTCCAAATGGACCAAAATGTCCTTTCATAGTTAGAGATTAAATGCATCTATCATAAAATAATGGGGCTTGTTGAAGAGCATGCCATTCACTAAGTCTAGTTCTCTACATTCTTAAAATCCCTAGGGTATACCATGTGTCCTCTAGTGACAAAATCCAGAATTGGATTCTATCATTCAAAGTCTTGTCAATTAAAATCCCTAGGGTATACCATGTGTCCTCTAGTGACAAAATCCAGAATTGGATTCTATCATTCAAAGTCTTGTCAATGTTTACAGTAATCTCCCTCTAGGAAAGAATCAAATAGTAGAGTTTGGAGAAGAAGTGGGTTCTGCACTAGAATTGCTTGTAAATTATTTTCTCACTTCAATGTGTATTAACCATGAGGGCCACAATCAAGATACAACTCAAATGGGATAATGAATCATGAATCAAAAGCTCCAACTGCAAATGAAAATGAACCTTTAGTTTTTACACTTTCTATTGGAGATTTTTAGTCGAACTCTGTTTTTAACAGCTGTGGGGAGGATGAAAATTTCCCATTAGAAAAAGAAACTCTTGCATGTGTTAGTTAAATGAAGAAATCAACAAACCAAAAAGGCAGCCTAATATCATAAAATCTGAAAAGGAAGAGCTAGAAGGGTTGTTTCAAAAGGAAAACAACAATCTATAGGATCTCAAGGTCCATCAAACTGAAAAGGAAGAGCTAGAAGGGTTGTTTCAAATGGAAAACAACAATCTAATAGGCTCTCATGGCTCAACTCCTACAACCAAAGAAAAAAAGTCACACAAATTTACAGACAAAACTTGCTGCAATTAAGGAGTTGAAGAAAATGGAGGAATGATCAAATAGAAAAACAAGTGTCTCTGAATGAAGAGCTTGAACTCCAACTTAGGGCTGCTTGAGCTGAACTGAATCAATTTAAAGAAAAAATAAATCATTACAAGTAGAATTTGAAGAGATAGGAATTTGTTTCCAGGAATTGGAGACCACATGTCCTGACATGCAAATATAGCTAGAGAGTAGACACAAACTTGACACTTCGAGAGATGGAAAGATGGCAGCTTTACATTACTCCATTGATGAGGATGAACTGCAAGCAGGAAAAAAAGAGATACTTCAGCTACTGCCAAGAAGATTATTGAATGCCAACAAACAATACTTGCTTTAGAGAAGAAAGTAAAGGTTCTTGCAACTCAAGTGACAGTGACACTAGAGATGTTTCATAATTTTGTTAAAATAGTAAGTAAAAGTTGTAATGTTTATTGGAGTCTATTTGTAACACTAGATATGACAGTTTGGATAATATTATGTTGTGAAGCCTACAATCTTGAATGAGATATCATGTCCATGTTAGTGCTCGAAAAACTAGCATAAAACATATAAATATTCTATTAGAGTATGTGTTGTCTATGGAAGAAGAAATGACATCCTTAAATGAACTCCAGGAATAATGATAGTTAATTGATGCCTTAGTGATGTCACAAGGTCAGTATGTGGATGGGACACGAAGATATATTATATGCAACAGAATATAAGTCGAAAGATCAACAATTCCTTGACCCCAAACTATTGACCAACCATCCGAATTCTGACATTCGATCGACAGGACAGGAATGGTATAGCAAGAACGCCGTTCAAGCATTGGGACCAAAATTCTTGCCATACCAATCAGGTTAGTTTTACATGATTTTGACGTCTATATCCATTTTGTATTAAAAAAAATTACTATGACATTACTTTCACTTTCCCTCTCTGGTAACTTACTAGTAATATTAAATAACATCCTTTTTCTATCCTTTACTTGTATTTTTATATTTTTATTGTTAATTTTTTTATTTTTACTGTTAATTCTTTTAGGGTATTTGAGAATGGTTCCAACTTCATTGAACTCCATATGAAGAAATATATTTTCATATTGCATTTAAAATTAAGTGAAGAAAATATAATTTCATATCCCATTTAGAATTAAGTAGATTTAACTGTGAGGATTGACAAGATTGCAACATTTCTTTTGGATTATATCATGTATGAGAGTTGTTGATTTTTCTGAGCAGCATCGAGAGCCATTCTCTTAGGAGAATGGAAACACTTGGTCCGGGACCAGGGTGTGGACTCAACCTAAAGTTGAGTGACCATTCTATTGAATGGGGATATCTGGTCTAGGACTACGATATGGAACCAGTCCAGCACTGGGGGACTCAACCTTGAGTTGAGTGGCCATTATGTTGAATGGTGACATCTGGTCCGGGACCAAGATGTGGAACCAATCTAGCACTGGGGGACTCAGCCTAGAGTTGAGTGGCCATTCTTTGAATGGAGGCACCTGGTCAGTTACCAAGAATTTACCTAGTCTAGGACAAGGGACTCGGCCCGAGGATGAGGGCCATTCTCCACTGAAAATGGAGGCACCTGGTCCGTTAACAAGTATTTGACCTAGTGTCAAATTATGCAGCCTATGGCTGAGGCACCTGGCCTGTTACCAGGAAGACACTATAAGCCCTAGACTGGGTCTAGGCATGTGTGACACTCTGACCCTTGATCAATAGGCTTTGTGATCTTCTCCAAGGCTTAGCTACCCTTGGTTAAGACACCTTAGTATCCGATCTTGGCGTCACACATTGTGAGATAAAAGTATTAGTAATTCTCTCTGTTTATGATGATGTACTTTGAGTGGTGATGAAAGATCACCTTGACCACAGGGCACTTGAAGAAGGCTAAAGCAATAGTAAAAAATACATAAGGACCCTTAGTACCACCAATGTGTAAAAGTGGATGTGCAAAAAGACCTTTAGTACCACTAAAGGTAAAAGTCAAAGTGAGAAAAGAATAAAATAATAATATTTTGTTCTTTCTAATTTTTGTCCACTTACAGGTGACTCAAAGGATATAAAAGAAGATCAATCCATTTCATTATTACACACACTCTTGCTCTCACAGGCACAACTGCTCCAACAAAAGATCTCACGGTTTTTGAAGAGAAGGTTGTCTTTGTGGCTATGCCCTAGCATGGATGAGTCTAGCTAGGGCACCCACTTGTTTTCCAGTTTTACCCTACAACTAGGATTCATGTTCCTCTCTTCTCACGGGCAGCGATGAAGGGTTAGGGTTTTACTATAACAACTCCCTCCTCTACGAACAACAGCAAGACATTCACGGGCAGCTAGGGTTTTGCCTCTGGGCATCCTTCCTCATCTTGGAAGCACCTCCAGGTAGCCCTACTCTTTCACGGGCTGCCATTTCTGCTCCATCAACAACCCTGCCAACCCTCTGAGCACCTACAACAGCGTTCGAGAGTCACTTCGGGCACGTACAACATGGCTCGGAGTACCCACAAGCCCCTACAGCAGCTCGGGCATCCTGTTGAGGCCTCGAGCAGCCAGCATATAGGAGCAGGAGGGCTCGGGAAGTTAGCAAGAAAGCCCAGAAGACCTTCGAGCAAGCCACCAAACCTTAGGCCAGCAGCAAGACCATCCGGCAGCCCTTAGGGAATCTCGTATAGGGCCTAGACAAAACAAGTGCAGCAGCTTTGCCCTCTGGGCAGCAGATCCATCCTCGAGCAGCAGGTAAAAGTTAAAACAGGTACAGGCAGGTGCAACAAAACTCGGGCAAGGTGAAACAGGCTACGGACAGACAGAGAAGGGTAACTACATTTTCTGGGCAAGAGAGAGAAAGATTAGGACAGCAAGCACTAATATGCTAAAATTCCTAATTGGGCATTTTTTGTAAAAGGATGATCTTCTGTGTAATTGTGGATCTATTGAACAAACCTATTAGGGTTTGAGAATCTTTTGAAGAACTCAATCATCTCATTTTTTAGATGAATTACTAATGCTTTTGGGGTTTTTGTCCTTTAAAGGTTTCCCCAGTGAAAAATTCTTGTGTTCAGTGTGTTGATGTTGTTTACTGCACTTGTCATTTATTTATGTTAGTCTGCAAATTTTAAAAAGTATTCATGCTAATGCTAAAATTCAACATGGTATCAGAGCTTAGCATGTGAAGAACCAGTAAGAAGAAATTGATGTTGTCTTACTAACTATACCTTGGGATATTTTGCAGATTTAACATTTGACTAAGTGGCAGATATGGCCATCAACATCTTCAGACCGAAAGAGAAGTTACAAGGATCAGCTACCTACAACTCCTGGAAAGCTAGGCTTACAACTATTCTAGAAGAAAATGACCTGGATGACATTGTGTTTAATGTCAGTGAAGAGCGAACATCTAATGTTGGCAGACTTGCTTCCAAGAAGAAGCAGGATAAGCCTAGAAGGATCATTTATGATTCTGTGATGCCCAACATCACAGCATCATAGCATTAAAGACTACCAAAGAATGCTTTGACACCTTGGCCAACTTATATGAGAAGAAGGCCCCGAGTCAAAAGAGTGTCTTGAAGAAAAGGCTAATAACTTTGAAGCTGAACAAGGATGAAGGGGTTGGTTCCTTCTTCATGAAGATTGCACAGGTAAGAGCTCAACTTATTTCTATTGGTATTGTTGTTGATGATGATGACCTTGTGCAGACTTTGGTCGATGGTCTCCCAAGCTCTTGGGAAACTTTCATGGCATTTGTCAGTGGACGTGAGAATCACCCAACTTTCAAAAGACTTTGGCATGATTGCATAGAAGAAGAAGGAAGGAATTCAAGCAAGGTAACCAAGGAAGGTAACCTTGCACTTGCAACAAAGACAAAGATGTTCAAGAATCCCTCCCCTCAGCAAAAGAAGGGAAAGAAACCACAAGGTAAGTTCTCTTATGTTTCAAAGGTGGAATGTTATAATGGCCACAAGTTTGGACACTTTGCTAGGGATTGCACGAAAACCAAGAAGAAATCCAAAAGAATATTTCAAGCCTCTGCTGCAGAAGCAAAAGAAGAAGAAGAAGAAGAACCTAAAAAAAGAAGAAAACCAAGGCTAACAAAGAAGAAGAACCTAGAAGAGAGTACTACCTGATTTCTGCTATCTCTGGATCCATCACAGATAGTGCTACCTCTTGGTTGGTGGATAGTGGTACCTCCAAGCATATGACAGGTAACTGTGGATTTCTCACCAGTTATAGAAAGAAGAAGTTCACCACACAGGTGAAACTTGGAGATGACTCCACGTACAAGATTGAAGGAGTTGGTTCAACTTCACTTCAACTTGACACAGGTACGGTTCTACATATTGATGATGTCTTATATGTTCCTGGTTTGAAGAAGAATCTTATATCTATTGCTGGCTTAGAGGACAAGGGCTACAAAGTCCTCTTCATATACAAGAAAGTCCTTCTATGGGAAAAGATGAAGAGCTAAGCTCAGCTATATAGATTGGCATTCGAGAGGGAGGCCTTTATAAGGCTTTCGAAGATTTCACTCATGCTTTGGTATTTCATATAGTTAATCCATGTGAGCTATGGCATAGAAGGTTTGGACACCTTCACTATACAACTCTCCCAGGCTTGCAGAAGATGGTCACATGTATGCCAGAAGTATCTCCAAAACATGATGGAATTTGCAAAGGATGTGCTCTAGGTAAGAACACTAAGAAATCCTTATCCAGATGCAAGAACAGATTTAAAGGCATTTTAGATTTGATTCATTCTGACATTTGTGCACTTAAGTCTTCACCCTCTTTGAGTGGGTGTTTATATTATGTCTTGTTTATTAATGATCACTCTTAGAAGTCATGGATTTACTTCCTCAAGGCCAAAAGTGAAACTTTTGACAGGTTCAAAGACTTCAAGGCTATGATTGAAAATCAGACTGGCAGACACATCCGTATCTTGAGATCAAATAATGGAGGTGAGTATGAATCTAATGAGTTTGATGATTTTTGTTGGGAAGCAGGAATCAAAAAAGCGCTGACAGTACCATACAACCCTCAGTAGAATGGGGTTTCAGAAAGCAAGAACAGAACGATTTGTCAAGCTGCTAAAGCCATGCTCACTAATCTAGATCTTCCTTTATCATTGTGGGTTGAAGCTGCAGATAATGCTGAGTACATCCAGAATAGAAGCCCTCATGCTATCTTGGGGGAGAAGACTCCAGAAGAAGTCTTCACCAGGAAGAAACCTGCAGTTGACCACATGAGGATATTTGGCACTCTAGTTACATTCATGTGCCAAAGGAAAATAAGGCCAAGCTACAGCCTTTCGGTAAGAAAGTTATATTAGTAGAATATAGTGATTGCTCGAAGGCCTATTGAATCTATGTACCTGGACAGAGGTACATTGAAGTCAGCAGAGATGTGATCTTCCATGAGGAAGTTGTGTTTCATAAAACACTAGAGCTTTCAAAGAAACATAAAGTACCTCCCCTTGAGTTTCCAGATTCATAGGGAGGATGAGGAATTTGAAGATCAAATTCCATATGCACCTAAGGAAACTGAAAGTCCACCAAAATAACTACTTGAAGTTCCTCCCCTTCCAAAAAGAGACTTGCTTGGTACCGAGAAACGGTATGTTATCCACTAATTTTGCACTTAGTGGATTTTTCGGTGAGCCACCAGAGCATTGAACAATTACACTTGTTTTTGATCAAAATTCAGAAGTCCGCTAGCCTTTTCCTGGGACTCTATTCATAACTTTTTGTAAATACATGTTCATACCCCCTTGGGGAGAATGTAAAAAATGTCCTAACATTTAATTTTTTATAAAAGGCTTGGCTTCTCGGACTTGGGCATCAAGCCAACTAGCCCAGAGTGTTTTTTCTCTTGGTTATTATTGGTTGTTGAACAAATGACCAATAATTTGTGAGTTTTTCACTCACTCCTCCAAAGTTGGGGTAGTTGTCTTGTTGTTTCCGCCTTGGTGTCACATCCCCATCCCTCGGACCGGCGAAGAGGACGCGACGAACACCAATACAGCCGGGCAAACAGCCCCATGAACATAAACAGGATAAATGCTGACATTAAATTTCTTAAACATACACAGCAGGATGCATGATCCATCATACCAAGATGCATAAAACATCAACATACAGCGGAAGCAACACACATACATTACAGCATTCATCATGTTCATCTTTATTCATTTGACATCAATGTAATTGCAGAGATGGAACAATCAGGATTACTTATCTTTCAATGAAGAATCCCGCAACCAGCTACGTCGCTGCAACGTTCCACCCAACCATAGGCCAGCTTGCTCATCAATCTCTCAGCAATGCTGCCACCCCCGAGCTGGGCATGATTCCTCCAAGGATAAGGGTCAATGTAGGCTTACACATAGCCAAGGGACACAATCAGCAAACCAACACCCCTGGGTTTACCAAGCCATCAACAGATCGGCCAAGCCAGCACAGTCCAAGGGACAACCACTGCATACCGGCAGCAAAACAGCCCTTCACAGCCCTATGAAAAAGCAAAAACGACCAGGGATAGTCCCAAACAAACGATGAGCACATCTCAAGCCCACAAGGCAACTCAGAGTTGTTCTTGGCCCTAACGTGGCCAAAACAACTCAGCAACAACACCCAAACCTGGGTATATCAGCGGCACAAACTCACAATGAGTGATGGTAACAATCCACAGTCTCAACCCCAAGGAAAACTCAGCCAACGACACACATAATTCCCCAATGGAACGGCTAGGCAACATCACACAGTCCACAAAATAGAGGAGGGGCCAACAGGTGCAGGAGTCAACAACCCACCAGCATCCGCGAGCCCACAAGGCAACACACAATTCCTCAATGCGCACGTTGAGGAAAGTTACACATCCACAGCCCGAAGTGGAAGCAGAATTCGGACTCACAACAGCATCCCGAAACATACACAGCAGTTCAGCTCACGACATGGGGAAAAACAACAATCCCAAAGAATGTATCAGCATACATTACCAGCAACATGAGGAACCCGACAGCTTGTTCTGGGCAACAAAGCCCCGGGAAAGCTTGTACAAACCACCACCGAACTGGTGTGAAACACACAGGCACACAACCCAGAGCATGAACGGCTCCTGCACCCAAAATCCTGAGTGACAGCCACGATTTCACCCACTCCCTGTGTCAGGAAAACTGACGCAGAACTCCTGTGCGTGAGGATAAAGGACGCGGCCAGCAAAATATGGGAACAATAGCCCACGAACAACAAAGAGAGCCCCCGACTGGTGCGTGAGGAGGACAGAACCGACCTCTGCGTGAGAGTGAACAGGCCGAATGGAGGAACGAACCCACCAGGGAAGAATGGCGTCATGGAGAAGATGGAGGAATTGAATGCAGTCGTGGGTGGAGTGGGCACATGGGCAAAGGACTGACAGTCTTGCCACCCCACTCCCAAAAACATTAACTGCCTCAACTACCAGTAGCCATTAACTCCTCAACCAATCAACAACAAAACAGTGAAGAGGTTGACAAGGGAAGGTGGCAACACATGGGTTTTTCCCCCAAAGACCAAGGTTTGACATCCCCCACCCCTTATCCTTTGGAACCATGCCCTTTTCATTCAACGTTGCACTGCCGTAGCTGGTTGTGGTTTATTTTATTTGATGTGCGTATTTACATGATGCCATATTATAAGGTGTCGGATGGCACGACATACCATCGGCAACTATACCTATTGCCGAAACATACAAACACAAATCGATGGTGGGGCTTTTTCCTTTAGCTCCTCACCATGATTAATTACATTATATACATCATGCAAACGGGTCAAAACCAGGACATTACACTTGGGAGGTTATTAGAGCCTTCGTGTCAGTGTTTTTTGTCATGCTAGGCATTTTGATTGAGTCGTATAAACATGTACTAGGTCCCCCTAGAGTTTCGTTGGATTCCGAGAAAATTTAATTTTTCCTTTTTTTAAGCCAGTTTTTAATGGTTTAATTGGAAAATTTAAAAATGTAATAAACGTGTCATCCGGAGTTCGTTTTTGGCGTGGTTGGGCTCATTTTCAAGACCGGAGCAGCATAATTACCCCAAGGTCCACTTTCACTAAGTTTCAGCCGGCCGAAGCATCCTGAAAATCATCATTCAGCTAACAGAGCGTCAAAGTAGCATTTTAATGCAAAAAATGAACATTTTGGCACTTGGTCAAATTATTTAAAAAGTCAAATTCAAAGTCAATTTGAATATTTTAATGGTAAATGGTGACTTGGCATGTGGGCCATGTGGGTTACAATCCTCTTCAAGGTGACATAGCATTAGACTTTGGTTTAAAAATCAATGTTTGAATTATTCCATAAGAAAGTGACATGAGGGTGAGGAGATGGTTCATGCTTATGTGGAGAGTTGGTTTAGGTCGGAGTGGGGTGGACCCCCTCAAAATTAAATTAAAAAATGATTAAACCTTGATTAATGTATCCACACCATACGAATTGTTCAAACTTGAATTTTTTCAAGAGATCGATGACATGAGGATATAAGTGTTCACGGCTGGTGGAAAGGATGCATGCGATTGGTATTAAGTGGGCCTCCCATCTGCACTCGTTGTTTTTTAAAATAAAACCATAGTGTATGCCATGCTTTATGAAGAGATCACGTTTTAATTAAAGAATGAGTGGTGACGTCAAGGTAAATCAGATCTTCACGTTGAGTATTCCGTACACTCGCAGAAGGTGAGCTCACGCTGATTTTGGTGGGCTCTTCCTTGTTTCATGGCCAGCTCTTGGGCTTGGATCTCTTTATAACTCCATGCACATCCATTTAATCTCTCACGCATTATCTCAAGAAGGCTCACGTATTGGCATGTGGAGGGTTGCTGTTGGATGAGGAGATTTGATGCAGAATTGATTGGGTGTGTTGGCATTGATTGGGTGTGTTGGCAACTTCAGCTCTTGTTCAACCCAGTTCAGCATTCACTTCAGCTCTTGTTCAACCCAGTTCAGCATTCACTTCAGCTCAGTTCAATCTTACTTAACTGAGTTTGATCTCTGGTTCATTAAAAGCCCCTGGGGCTTGGTTTTTTGTATAAACAGAGGTGCTTGGCACTCTCTTTTGATGGAGACTTTGGGCATGAACACTTTGCCAAAATTATTGTAATATTTGTTTGAAGTTGGAATAAAGTTGTGACTTTGGAGGTCCATGCATGAGTTATTGGAGTTGTGGATTCACATTGTCTTTGGTGATATCTCTCTTACCTTGCCTTTTCAATTAATAAATCATTCTTCATTATATACTCTAGAAGGGCTAACAATCTAGTTTATGAGTATCTTGTTCGGATTTGATATTGTTTGTAAGGGTTTTGCAGGGATCATTAGGGGTGAAGAACAAACTTGAGATCAAGCTCTTCTTCATGAACCAGTGGTTTTTTTCATCTGACTCCTTCATTTTTCAGGTCCTTCTAAGCACCTCCCAATCTATGAAAGAGACATAACAGTCAAAGTTTCTCCTTCCCTCCATCAACAAGGTTCCAAAAAACACATTTGGTTACCTGGATCTACGAACTTCCCTCTTTTAGTTCTCTCGTTTGCTCCTTGATCTTCTCCATTTCTTGCTTGCTAGTCTCTTCTTCCTTGCCTTGTTTGGCTTATCTCCTCTTTTCCTTTCGCTGGCCCGTTTTTTCAGTCCTCTTCCTTACTATTTGCTGCTCCATTTTTACTTTTTGTTGGCCTCCTTCCACCTTGTTGTGGGCATTTTCTTCTCTTTTTTCTTCACTGCCCTATTTTTGCATTTTTATGACAGCCATCTTCTTCTTCTTTCGCTGCCCCATTTTCACTATTTTTTGCAGCTCATTGGTCATCTAGTTCGCTGCCTTATTATTCCATTCTCTTGCCTTTAATTTCCTGTTTGTCTTCCTCCCTTCTTCCCCTCCTTTTCCCTTTGTTTCAGCCTTCTGTTGCCTTGTTCTTTTGCTCTTTTCCATCATCTTCTTTTGCCCTTTTTGCAAATTCGAAGAAAGGGTTTGAATAAAAAGTAAATCACTCTCCTTTTTTACATAAAGTTTAATAATAAAAAAGTTTCATGCTTTCCTTCAAAAGTCCTTTCAAAGGATGAATTCCTAAAGGCAAGTTGTAAAATCTTAATAAAGTTATATTTTGTTTGAGTGGGGTTTTTAAGTCCCCACTCTCAGCCTCCCCCATTTGGGGAGGTTTGTGGTGTTTTCATCTTCTTATGTGCTTAGATTAGATGTGCTTTTGCTTATAATACTTGCATCATTTCTCTTAGAATTCTAATTGTTAGATTAGCATATTTGATTCATTGAATAAGTTGATTATTTCATCTCTCAATTTTGTATCTTTCGTAAGTAAATCAACTGCTTAAAGTAGAAATCTCTTAAATCTCACCATAAGGTGGATCAAGAGTGCTCTCTGTCGGAGAGTTTAATAAACCATCTTCACTTCATTTTCGTGCATCATATTGTTTAATCTAGTTAATCAATAAGGAAGACCCTTGAACTTGCAGAAACACAAGTCAAGAGCACTCTCTATCAGAGAGCATCATTAATCTTGCATATCCTTGCATTAGGCATCTAGATTAGATAAGACTCTTGAACCTTTGTCATAAGACAAGGTCAAGAGTGCTCTCTATCGGAGAGTTTAATTAATTGACTTAATAAAAACTTTCAACTCACACTCCCTCTAATTAATTTACTTCGTTGATCTCCTTCACCTAGTATGCTCTGTCGACTTTCAAGTTGGGATCGTACCCAGAACGGTGAATGGACTTGCTAAGACCGCAATAACAAACATAATTAAAACTTTTACCTCATAACCAACGCACCGGCGTTGTCTCGATAAAATACTCAGGTAGTGGGCAAATTCCAAGTGTGGGCGCCGGGCAACCCAATCTGGACACAGTTGGTTAAGTTATTGAACACCTAGCTTGTGATTCCATATAGGTCCGTCATGTCTTCGAATGGAGCCACTGAAGATATTTTCGGTTAGGATTTCTAGACACCTTAAGCAAGATCACCATTAAAATCCTTAAAACTTACCAAGAACACTCGCACAATCTAACATTCATTGGTTTAAATTCCAGACTTGCGTTTATTTCTTCAGCGCATTTCAGTTTCATCGACTCCATAAGGCACTGGTCCT
The DNA here is from genome assembly GCA_001517045.1 of Pseudotsuga menziesii. Lineage (NCBI taxonomy): Eukaryota > Viridiplantae > Streptophyta > Pinopsida > Pinales > Pinaceae > Pseudotsuga > Pseudotsuga menziesii. Next base: position 80,269 of record LPNX010119156.1, read on the forward strand.
TGTTTTGTTTTGCATAATTATATGATCAATTGTCTATGGCTTAATATAATTGTTATCACTGAATGCATAATTGCTATCTAGAATTTAACTTTATCTTTTAATCTCTCTTTTGCAACGTGGATTGCCTTTTTGATCTTGTGTCACATTCATAATAAGTAAAACACCTTCTAATCATAATAACTCCTAAAAAACACCCATCCACATCCGCAACCTTCAAATACACTTTAACAACTTAAGAGCCTTAGAAAACCTTTTTGTAGGGACTACCCCCCTTGGCTTTGTTAGGAGTTAGCCTAAACAGAGGAGCTAGGAGTAGGTGATAGTACCTAGCTCTGTGCTTGCCTCCAAGGTCACACTTCTCCCACTTTTCTAAGCGAGGAGACAGCTTTCAATTGATTTCTGTTGCTGGTGTGCAATCGGCGGACAACATCTTTTGGCGCCCTTGCCGGGGACAAATCTTTTTGTTCCTGGACGACCTTTGTTTCTTTTAGTTTTTTACCTTTTTCCCTTTTTTGGTAGATTTTTAGTCCAATCACTCTCCGAAATTAGACTTAAGTCCACCTGGCGACTCCACTGTCAGTTAACACCTCAAGGTATTCCACTAGAAGAAACTCTGAAGGTTTGTTCGATTTCATCCTTGACCTTGAAAAAGTCTATAGGAGGAGACTGAACAAACTAGCTTCTCGTAGAATCCTTGCAGAACTTGGATCTGAGTCTATTTCAGACATCCACCTTTTATTTTCAGAAAACTTGGAAAATTTGCAAAACAATAACTGTTTCCTTGACACAATGGGTGAGTTATTTACTCAATTCAACTTTACTCAGATAGTAGGTCAACCTCATGACATTCCTGAAAAAGCTATTGATAAGCTTGTCACTTTCACAGGCACTGATGCCTCTACCTCTGCTGAGCAACATCTGAGATATTTTTCAAAACACTGTGGTGCCTATGTCAGGGGTACTGACAAACATGAAGATGTATACATGACCCTTTTTGCTCTATCTTTGGAGGGTAAGGCTGGAAACTGGTATGACAACTTGCCGAACAACTCTTTCGCTACCATAGAAGCCTTCAAGGCTGCGTTCCTCGAAAAATTTGGCAGCAAGAAGGAACCTAGACATCTAGTGGCAGCCTTGACTAGTATGAAGAAGTCTAATACAGAAACCATGGATGAGTTCAACAATAGGTTCACAGAGTTGTCAAATTCCATCCCTGCCACTCATGCTCCTCCTGCAGCTTCCACTTTGGATTATTACATAGAAGCATTAAGTGGCAAGATCCAGTACCGGATTAGAGACAAGGAGCCAACCACACTGCTTCAAGATCAGAATTTGGCCATTAAAATTGATAAGAAAATGCAGTTTTCAGGAGAGTCAAACATCCAGGGTTACTCTAGATCATCAACTCCTCTAAAAACTGTTGAACCTAAAGGAAAAGAGTCATCAAACGAAGCATATGAGAAGAAGCTCATGGACCTGACAGAGAAAATGCAAGACATGAAAAGGAAGCACTTAGCGCAAATTAAAGAGGTTCAAAATAGGGTCATAACTGTTGAAAGAACTCAACCTCTGCCACCTCCTAGAACATTTACTACAAAACCAACATGGCAAAGAAAAAATCCCAACCATGAACAGAGGCCTCCTTATCAGCTAGAGGCTACTAATGTGGTTGAGCCTTACAAACCATTCTGTAGAGCGTGTAGGGATTTCCATGAGGAATCTTCTTGCTATTATGCATGCTATATTCAGGAGCATGGTTTTCCAGAGGGTTGTGGTCCTAAAGCATCATCAAGCGAGCCTGAGTGCATAAACTATGTAGGTGACATGCATGATATTTCCGAAGAAAGTTGGAGAGAGGCAAAACAATATTCAAGAGAGCCCGAGTACATTAACGCAATTGGACAACTTCATTCTGTCACCACAGAAACTCGGGGTCAAGTCGAAGATTATAATCAACAATTGGATAACCTCACTATAAACTTTGGTACTAATCCTACAAATGAGCATAATGATGATAGTTTGGAAGGTTTACTACCTTGTGACCTTTTTTCTAAAGAAGATGACTATGATCATGAGGAGGGATATAGCCAGAGATGTGATAAAAGTGACGAAGAATCCCTTTCTTCTGAGATGGATGACAACTACGAGACTTTAATTGAAAATCCAATCTTAGAAGTTTCATGTGATGAGGGTCGTCCATGCTCTCCACCGGATGACAAATATTTGGAAAGTTGGGTCGCATGTGATATCTTTGAAACCCAGCTTTTTGAAGAAGATTGTTTTGAGCAGAATGAGGAGTGTAGCCAGGGACTTGATACTTGTGATGAGGCATCTCTCATATCCGACATAGATGGCGATGATGATTATTGGACTCTTATTGAAAATCTAACCTATGATATTTTTGAAAATATTTTTGAGAATCTCATCTATGATGTGTCCAGCAAGGAGAGTGTTTATTCTGAGACTTATGAAAGTTGTAAAGAAGAACAGTTAGAGTTTTCATATGATCAGTCAGAATTGTATCTGAGTATCTGTAATAAGGACTTGAAAAAGCAGTGTAGTGAAGAATCAGATGGGATACAACTAGTTGAAGTTTTTTCTCAACCATCGTCTTCACATATAGATGTTCCTTATGTTTTGGAGCAGCTTGGGGCTTATACAATGAGTTATTATTTGATAAGCCTTGATGATCATCATGACGGAGTAGTCGACCTGCCGCATCATCTCGATTTGTATATCAGCGCTATCCAGTCATGGATAGAAGCAGCCTGCACGAGCACCTACCAGTCTGGGAAGAAGTTTGACGACATTATTCATGCCTATGATTCCTCATCCATCCCGCCCATTCTAGATCATCACGCAGGTTTGCATTTTCTGGGAATTGTGTCCTTACTTTGGCTGGTAACCAAAGACAAGGAAAAACCTTTTTATATTAATAAAATGCTTAGGTGGCTACACTGGATTTATGATTACACCTAACCTTTTTTGTATCATGCTTAGAGTAGGAAAATAGGCTCCTTAAAGTGAGCATTTACTTTAGCATTTTCTTTCTGTACTTAGAAATAAATAGATTTTTAGTTAAGTTTTGTCATTCCCTTAAATAAAGCAACTTTTGGATCATTAGCTCTTTGTCATAAAACTTGTACTACTAAGGTTTTCTTGTCAAGTTGAGATGTTTTTACAGGTCTGCGAAACCAGAGATTCTGGTGTTCTCGTATGCTCTCCTTGCATAAGAGACTAGATCGAGCACACGTCCCGCAGTTGGAGCCAGATGTTATCCACTAATTTTGCACTTAGTGGATTTTTCGATGAGCCGCCAGAGCATTGAACAAATACACTTGTTCGTGATCAAAATTCAGAAGTCCGCCAGCCTTTTCCTGGGACTCTATTCATAACTTTTTGTAAATACATGTTCATACCCCCTTGGGGAGATTGTAAAAAATGTCCTAGCATTTAATTTTTTATGAAAGGCTCGGCTTCACGGACTTGGGCATCAAGCTGACTAGCCCAGAGCATTTTTTCCCTTGGTTATTATTGGCTGTTGAACAAATGACCAATAATTTCTGAGTTTTTCACTCGCTCCTCCAAAGCTGGGGTAGTTGTCTTGTTGTTTCGGCCTTGTGATTTTATTAGAGCCTTCGTGTCAGTGTTTTTTGTCATACTAGGAATTCCAATTGAGTCATATGAACATGTACTAGGTCCCCCTAGAGTTTCGTTGGATTCCGAGAAAATTTAATTTTTCCGTTTTTTTAAGCCATTTTTTAATAGTTTAATTGGAAAAATTCAAAATGTAATAAAAGTGTCATCCGGAGTTTGTTTTTGGCGTGGTTGGGCTCATTTTCAAGACCAGAGCAGTATCATTACCCCAAGGTCCACTTTCACTAAGTTTCAACCGGCCGAAGCATCCCGAAAATCATCATTCAGCCAACAAAGCGTTAAAGTAGCATTTTAATGCAAAAAATAAACATTTTGGCACTTGGTCAAATTATTTAAAAAGTCAAATTCAAAGTCAATTTGAATATTTTAATGGTAAATGGTGACTTGGCATGTGGGCCATGTGTGTTACGATCCTCTTCAAGGTGACATAGCATTAGACTTTGGTTTAAAAATCAAAGTTTGAATTATTCCATAAGAAAGTGACATGAGGGTGAGGAGATGGTTCACGCTTATGTGGAGAGTTGGTTTAGGTGGGAGTGGGGTGGACCCCCTCAAAATTAAATTAAAAAATTAGTTAACCTTGATTAATGTATCCACACCATACGAATTGTTCAAACTTGAATTTTTTCAAGAGATGGGTGACGTGAGGATATAAATGTTCATGGCTGGTGGAAAGGATGCATGCAATTGGTATTAAGTGGGCCTCCCATCTGTACTCGTTGTTTTTTAAAATAAAACCATAGTGTATGCCATGCTTTATGAAGAGATCACGTTTTAATTAAAGAATGAGTGGTGACATCAAGGTAAATCAGATCTTCACGCTGAGCATTCTGTACACTCGCAAAAGGTGAGCTCACGCTGATTTTGGTGGGCTCTTCCTTGTTTCGTGACCAGCTCTTGGGCTTGGCTCTCTTTACAACTCCATGCACATCCCTTTAATCTCTCAAGCATTATCTCTAGAAGGCTCACGTATTGGCATGTGGAGGGTTGTTGTTGGATGAGAGATTTGATGCCGAATTGATTGGGTGTGTTGGCATTGATTGGGTGTGTTGGCAACTTCAACTCTTGTTCAACCCAGTTCAGCATTCACTTCAGCTCAGTTCAAGCTTACTTAACTGAGTTTGATCTCTGGTTCATTAAAAGCCCTTGGGGCTTGGTTTTTTGTATAAATAGAGGTGCTTGGCACTCTCTTCTGATGGAGATTTTGGGCATGAACACTCTGCCAAAATTATTGTAATATTTGTTTGAAGTTGGAATAAAGTTGTGACTTTGGAGGTCCGTGCACGAGTTATTGGAGTTGTGGATTCACATTGTCTTTGGTGATATTCTCTCACCTTGCTTTTCAATCATTAAATCATTCTTCATTATATACTCTAGAAGGGCTAACAATCTAGTTTATGAGTATTTTGTTCAGATTTGATATTGTTTGTAAGGGTTTTGCAAGGATCCTAGGGGTGAAGAACAAGCTTGAGATCAAGCTCTTCTTCATGAACCAGTGGTTTTTTCCATCTAACTCCTTCATTTTTCAGGTCCTTCTAAGCACCTCCCAATCAAAGAAAGAGACATAATAGTCAGAGTTTCTCCTTCCCTCCATCAACAAAGTTCCAAAAAACACATTTGGTTACCTGGATCTACAAACTTCCATCTTCTAGTTCTCTTGTTTGCTCCTTGATCTTCTCGATTTCTTGCTTGCTAGTCTCTTCTTCCTTGCCTTGTTTGGCTTATCTCCTCTTCTCCTTTCGCTGCCCCGTTTTTTCAATCCTCTTCCTTACTATTCGTTGCCCCATTTTTACTTTTTGTTGGCCTCCTTCCACCTTGTTGTGCGCCTTTTCTTCTTTTTTTCCTTCGCTGCCCTGTTTTTGCATTTTTATGACTGCCATCTTCTTCTTCTTTCGCTGCCCCATTTTCACTATTTTTTGCAGCTCATTGGTCATCTAGTTCGCTGCCCTATTCTTCCATTCTCTTGCCTTTAGTTTCCTGTTTGTCTTCCTCCTTTCTTCCCCTCCTTTTCCCTTTGTTTCAGCCTTCTTTTGCCTTGTTCTTTTGCTCTTTTCCATCATCTTCTTTTGCCCTTTTTGCAAATTCGAAGAAAGGGTTTGAATAAAAAGTAAATCACTCTCATTTTTTACATAAAGTTTAATAATAAAAAGTTTCATGCTTTCCTTCAAAAGTCCTTTCAAAGGTTGAATTCCTAAAGGCAAGTTGTAAAATCTTAATAAAGTTATCTTTTGTTTGAGTGGGGTTTTTAAGTCCCAAGTTGTAAAATCTTAATAAAGTTATCTTTTGTTTGAGTGGGGTTTCTAAGTCCCCACTCTTAGCCTCCCCCATTTGGGTAGGTTTGTGGTGTTTTCATCTTCTTATGTGCTTGTTATCACCCACCTTGTAGTTGCTTGTGCGAGGTGGATCCAGGATGGATGGTAGAAGGGCAAGCAACTAAGGGGTGGAACCACGACTGCCTAGACTCTCAAATGGATGGTTTTCATGCCAATCAAGGCAGCCTTCACTTTATGTTATCCTAGTCCAAGACAACAATGGGGGAGACCCAGATATACTCCTGACAAGAGAGATCGGACCTAGACACCAGAAGAAGATCAGATGGGGCTTTAGGGTACTCAAGGTGTGTTGCCGCCTAATTCACACTTTAAGACACAGGAAAGTCACAACCTGCTATGTGTGTCCTTGGGGGCAAGTGAGAGCTGGGGACCACTGTCACCACAGTCCACAACTCCTCCATTTAGGCAAGATCCCAACAGAGCCAAGGGGGGTAGTCCCTACGGAAAGACTAAGTTACAGTTTTACTAATTAATTACAAATTAATTAATGGGATCTTTTATTAAGATTGAGGCCTAGGTTCTGAGAGATGACAGTCAAACTAATGCAATATGCAAGATTTAAATGACGGTCAGTCCTTTTATTTATAACCAGTGCCTAAAGAATGGAGTCAGAAAATGCAACTTTAAAGGATGCAAATCTAAGTTAATTATCCACAGTCTAACAAATGAGATGAATAAATGAACAAATAAATGGTACAATGATAAAGAGTAATGAACCAAGATATTTAAGCAATGTACAATTAATCTAAATTTATCAGTATAAACAATGAACAGGTAAAATAGCTACAATTTACATGAATGTGAACCAGATTTACAAATTTGGACAAGATATAGCAGAAAGAAAATGCCTTAAATGAAAATTATTAAACCAATAGTAAAAAAATAGACTTTGAGTTAAGTTACTTGAAGTAGTTAAACAAGGTTAAGCTTTCACCACATCAACAATTGCAGAACTGAAAGTAAATGTAACTGAAAAGTAAAGTGTTGGAGTGTAATGCTGGAGTGGAAGTGCTCTGAAATGAAAAAAGTGTTGTAGAACCGGTTTTGAAATGTCTCTTGGTTTATTTTAGTAAATTTTATTAAAGTTTTTCTTCTTGAAGTTAAGTTTTAGAACCGGTGGTGTGACTACCCCAATCCAGTACTTCTCAAGTCAAAGAGGGAGTGCTGTTGCGCTCAACAAAGTGGGAACAAAGCCCACCCGTAGCTCACAGGTCAAACCCCAATGGCCTGGTGCTCAACAAGGAGGACGTAAAACGCCTAGAGACCCCCCTCGGTCTACTACCCCAAGTCGCCTCTGAGGTCACTGTTTTTAATCAACAAGAAAATTACTAGATGGATTCCTATTAAACTAAGACTTCCCTATCCCCTGTCATATCTCGTGAGTACCCCGAAGGATGATAACCGAGTAGAGGAGCAGAAAATGGGAAGTTGTTGTTGCTAAATTTTAGAAGTAAATTTTATCTGGGTGATTAGCATGCAATGTTTATTTTAAAACAATCAACAAGATCAACCAAGCGGTATCCCTTATGGGAGGTGCTGGTACAGCATGAATGGACCTAATGGTTAAGAGCATGTGTTTCCTCTTAGGAGGTCACAGGTTCAAATCCAGAGGGGGGTAGTGTATGTACACCTCTGTAGACTTTAGCAGTTAAATCGCTATGCAGAGGGGGGTCCCTTGTCCCACAAACAAGGGGGTCTCATACACCAATTTGGTGTCTAGCTTGGCGGTGACCTTAAAAATAAATTATTATTATTATTATTATTAAAATGTGTTTGAAATTGTAGTAAAAGGAAAGTGTTGTTCTAATTACCTAAGCCCCCACTTTTCCTGCTTTTCATATCCAACTTGAAGTCCCTAAAGGGAGATGACAAGTGGATAGAGGATACGCAGGATAGATGGGTTGTATGGTTACTTCCTTTAACAGAAAATTAAAGATTACTGAACTTGAAAGAAAACTGTAAAAGGAATGCCTAACCGCACAGCAATCTCTGTGACAGAGATGGTGGTCTGTCACAGAGATAGGTGGGTAACAGAAAATAAAACTAAGTAAACTAACCTCACTTCAATCTCTGTGACAGAGATGGTGGTCTGTCACAAAGATAGGTGGGTAAACAGAAAAAATAACTTGTAAATAAAACTAACTCTAAGCAACTACTTATACAAATTTACAGCAGAGAAATACCCCAAAGAGAACTTCTCATTTGGGGTTTACAATGTAATAGAAGAGAGAGAAGAAGTGTAGTTTAAGGCCTCTTTTGGACCAAATTTTTTCTGGGTTTTTTCTGGGCAATTTAGGGCAGCATAACCCCCTCTTTCTGTGCATAAACCTGCAAAAAACCAGCAACTTTAATTGCTGGAAATTACTGTAGAAAACTAAAACAGAAAGTTAGAAAAAGTTAGTGTAAAACCCAGAAATTTTACAGAAAATCTGAACTTTAAAATTTTAAAAAAATGAAATTTCAGCAGTTAAAAATGAAAGTTTTGGGGCTGTAAATGGTGTATAAACAGCAGAATTAAAAGCCTATACTAATATATAATAGATGGGGGCCCTAAAACAAGGGTTATATTCACTATACAGTGAATAAAACCCAGTTTCAGGAAGGCAAAAAGAAAATGGCCGAATTGAAATTTTGCAGAAACGAAACCCTTGGAGAGATATTCTTGCTTGGAAAACCTGCAAACAAATCTAGATCTGCAAAAATATGTAAGCCTAGTGGTGAATGTCTAACAATCCCTGCAAAATACTTTGAAGAAAAAATGTTAAACCATTCACAAAAGAGGGTAAAAATACTTTTTCTCTCTAATCTCTCCACAAAATACTTTGTGGAGAGCTAACTAGACTAATACAAATATGCAAAACTAAAAAAATATACAAGTTACCTCACAAGAAATGGATCATGAAAAATGTAGAATGTAGCTCAATGTCCCTCCAAAGAATTTCTTTGATTAAATGGCCCAACTAGGGCAAAGCTTCAATACAAAAATGTGGCAAGAAAATATGAGAGAGTAAGGAAATATTCCGGCAGCATAACAAAAGCATGAGAGATGATCTCAAATGAGGGAGTGAGACCCTCATTATATAGTTGAGGAAGACCCCAACCCCTTGAAGATCAATGGCCGAGATTAGATCTAGATCTAGGTTAAATCTCCACCACTAGATCTAGGTATTTGACTTTTGCACCCTCTCAACCATTCTCCACCCTTAGATTATTTTCAATCCATGGCTTAGGTGCTTGATCCATGTCTTAATGCATTTACACCCTTAGATCTAGGGTTTCCATGACTCAAGTGGGGCCTCCTTTGACTCAATTTTTAATTTTATTATTTTTAATTTTATCTTTAATTTATCTTGAATTTTTTAATCTTTTATATAATCTTTAATATTTTATTTTTAATTTTTAATTTTTAATCTTTATTTTATCTTTTACTTTTTATTTTATCTTTTTATTTTTAAATCTTTTAATCTTTTATTTTATTTTTTACTTTTTATTTTTATCTTTTTTATTTTTTAATCTTTTAATCTTTTATTTTCAAGTTTTAATCTTATTTTTTATTTTTTATTTTTTAATCTCTTATTTTTATTTTTTAATCTTATATTTTTTATTTTTATCTTTTTATTTTTCAATCTTTTATTTAATATTTTAATTTTTAATTTTTATCTTTTATTAAGACAAGAGGAGCACCCCACTTGGGAAATCTTCAAAAATTATTTTGACCATGGAGGAGGTTTATTTAAATAAAAATTGACTATGCTTAGTCACCCCCCAAACTTAAATACCATGGCCTTATTTGATTTTTTCCTTCAAAATCAAATAATTTAAATTTTTGACTTAGGGAAATTAATTAATTCCCTAGGGGAGATAGACCCCTCCTGACCAAAATTGGTCTATCTCTTCAACTACTTGTCAGAATGACATGGGACTCAAAGCAGTGGCTTAGGGGGTTTCATAGCAATTTATCTTGCATTCATAGCCCCTATTACAAAATGTCAGTGCTTGAGCTATTACATTATTACATCAAAACTGAGTTAATTAACCACCAAGGGGTGAAATTAATTAACTAGAAAAATAAAAATAAAAATAAACAACATAACGAAACTCCGCAAGACTCTATACAAATGTCTAGCATGGTCATGAATAACATTTTGAAGCCTTAGCCACCTCATGGACTTGACTGTTAGAACGCCCGTCACCACTTTGGAGGATTTTGAGTGAAAAAACCAAACCAATTAAAATCGTTTAAACAACAAGATTAATTGGAAAGGGAAAAAACACTCGATGAGGGGACTTCCCTAACAACCAGTTCCATGGTGTGGCATCCATATCATATGACCCATACTAGCACATAAAATTACATTAATTTTCCCACGCAGGGGAGCGAACATTTCGTTTTACAAAGGGGCAATTGCCCTGCAGAAGTGAAAAATCCTTAGATTTTTCCAAGGTACAATTTGTACAATTATGTACATCTTCATGTACATGAAGTTGCCACCTAGTCGAAATAGGTGGGCAACAAGGTGCAAGGTAAATTGAAACCCTAGCTCTAGGGTTTAGGTACTAACAACTGATGGAGATGACCATTGTATTGGGAAATGTAACTTGTGACAGGGTGAGCAAGAACAGAGTTGGGACTGTCTAGTACCACGGGAACAAACTCAGTAAATGATGGGTGACTTGAGTTATCATAGGTGTTGGCAAACAGGAGTAAGAGTGAGGTCAAGATGAGGCTAGCGCTAGCTAGGAGATCAGTGCCTTGTTTGCATTGGGCAATGGAGTTAGCAGTTAACAAATGTTTCAGAGAACCCACCTGGGAGACACCTTGATCTATGAACCCAAAAAATAGTTGGTCCGGAAAAGCTAAGGTACAGGAAACCCAGCTCAATGGATGGCTAGTGCTAGGGCTTAGGAGGACAGATCTGCAGTTCTAGGGTCACCGGGAGGCTACTGGCTCAGCATTGAGGAAGAAAATAGGTCAGAGAGACCTGATCTACAAGCCCAAATCAGGAAATCAGCAGAAAAATCAGATTTAGAAAAGTCAAAATCTGATGATGGGGCTAGGAGGCTGAAAACTGATTTTTCAGATCTAGGGAAAATCGGGAGGAACTAGCACAACGTTGGAGATGTTCTGGAGTGCTTGGGCCCTGATCTATCATCCTATCTTATCAGATTTCAAAAAAATCAAGTTTTCAGTGAGGGCGCTAAGGTAGTTTCAGTCTATTTTTCAGATCTAGGACAAATGGTCAAGCAATTGCACAACGTTGGGGTTGATTTAGGTTGTGTGGGACCCAATCTATCCATCTGTGAAGTCAAAATTCAGAAAAACTCAAAACCCTAGCAGGTCAATTTTTCAGTGGGGGGTTATACTGTTTTCTGCTTAAAAATCAAATCTAGGTCAAACTGTGAGGAATTTGACCAGCGTTTTAGTTGATTTGATGAAGGGGAGGCTCAATCTATGAATCCTAGAAATGGTTTGGCAAAAAATCAGACAGTTCCCTGATTTTTTGTTTTTTAGGTTTTTTAGTGTTTTAAGAGTTTTCAGAAAAAAGTTGAATTGAAGCAAGGTACAATGGAATAAGATCTGAAAAAGAAGAGACTTACCTGTTGGATTTTACCTGGAAAAGCTTGTAGAAGTCTGTAACAGTGACGATCTTTGCTATCCCGATCAATTTTGGAAGATCCCCGTGATTTCTATGGCATATGCAAGCTCCAAGCCACCAAAGAGCCCCCTACTCTGCATGAGCAAACGTCAACCATATCAGACTTGCCCATACAAAATAAAGAAATTGAATACTACAAGACAATAAAATAAAGTAATCATAGATCACAATGAAACTAATGAAAACCCCCTGATCCAAGACGAAGAGAACTGAGCGAGTTGAGGTCCCCCTACAAAAACGCTCTAGCCAAAACACCCTCATGTAGACAAAACAATGATAGCCACGAAAATATAGATCTCACGAGAATTTCCACAATGCTAGGAAGCTAAAGACTAGCTAATCACCATTTGAGCACATCAGATGCAAAGCAGATCCAGAAAAATTTCCACAAAAAAAGTCTTTTTATTATTCAGATCCAAGAGCCAAAGACCCCTTACAAATGAGAAGCTCTCTTCTTTAAATAGAAATGAGAGAAACTCAATCATAACCAAATCCTAACCACTTTCAAAACGAGTGGCTAAGATTAAAAGATGAAATGTTCTAATCAATGGTTGAGATGAGCTCAACATACAACACATGGATCAATATAACCATAATTTACCAAAGTGGACTAAACCACCCAAATAAAGGTAACCCACTCAACAAGAAATAAATGAAAGCACATGGTGGGTCCAAGGAATGTTTGACTAACTCCCTTTGGATGTCCCCATGGCACAATAAATAATATAACAATTTAATTCTTTGACTTTTGTGCCTCCTTGAGGAAATCGTGAGCCTCCAAAAGGAGCTCCAGAAAATAATAAAAAATGCCCAAAAAATAGGTGTGGGCCCAATCAGAAGATGCAACTGCTGAAGAAGGTGTGGAGGACATCACTCTCATCATCATGACTCATCCCATGTCATTTCCTTGCCTCAGTAGCCCAAATCGATTTCTTCAATAGCCATTTAATCATTTTTTAATCTGCCTCAGGAAACGTGAACCTACCAAAATAGCCTCCTAGGGTGCCTACGTTGTCAAACTGAGCCCACCAGGCCTTTTGGGATGGGGGTACTATGGTACAAACAAGTGGCTGCACCCCCCTATGCCCATACAACACCCTAGGAGATCCAACTAAAACATCTCCCTGCTCGAATAGATCAACCTGTGAAAAAAAACTGCATCAGAAAGGCAGAATGAGCCTGATCACATCTGCAAGTGCCCGGAACTGGAAATAAACTGTCTCATTAGACTCAAAGAGTCCAAATCCATCTAAGGTGTATATTCATACCCCTCATAGGTCTCTATCTGACCATCAATCACATCAAATAAACAATATAACCATCTATAACTGATCAGATACCCATAATAACTCAGAATACATCCATCTGCTGCAAGTGTTAAAAGGTTAAGCCATGCTCTACAACTCATTCAAGTAACAATCACAAGTGGAATTCATTTCACTGGTAGTACATCAACAAATACATATATAAGACTTTATTTATTATTACTTAGACTTAGACTTTCAAGACTATACTCACTTCATAGCTGTAGCCAATTTGCTAGTGAAGGGTGAAGGGTGGAAATCACAAGGCTAAGGCAAAGGATGACTTCCTACTCAACATCATGACACTTTGGACAAGGAAAGGGAAAACTCACTATAACCAATGTTGGACAAACAACAACACAAGGAATGGCAGTGCCTCACAGATGGGTGAGTTGTTTAGAGAGTGCTTATTCAACTTAGGCATCATGTCTACATCAAACTTGATCCAAGTTCATTAGGATCACATTTTATTCCATGGCCTTTTTGGCCTATATGACCCTTTTGGGACTTCACCAGTGCTTAAAAACACAATTAATCGCAGCTTTCATTCGGGACATATTTATTTTTAATAAGGTCAGCAATTTACATTTTATTCCATGGCCTTTTTGGCCTATATGACCCTTTTGGGACTTCACCAGTGCTTAAAAACACAATTAATCGCAGCTTTCATTCGGGACATATTTATTTTTAATAAGGTCAGCAATTTTTTGGATATAGCACATTTTAAAACATTGCTTTTTTGGACCTTTTCTTATACTCTTCAAGGAGTATTTTAGCATTTCATTGCTCTTTTCCTTTTTACATATGTTAAGAAACACAGTTTTACAATTTTCATTTTCCATGGGCGCATATTCAATATTTCAATACAAGTAGTACATGAGCTTTCAGTTTTAGCCAACAACATCTCAAGTGACTAGGGGGAGATTTGCACAGTGCCAAACATCGGGACAACCGACCAGAATGATTTAGGCATACAATCCAACTTATCAAAGGTAAGTTTTATCACCAACTTAGAGCCAACACACAATATAAACAAGGAGGCTTGTCCAACAAAGGTTTCTAGCGGGGGAAAAAGTCCTCCATGCCATAAGTCAAGAAGTTAGTCAGGTTCAAAACTAAACTGAAAGGTAATGGATGGGTGAAGACAATGAATGATGGAGCCAACACTAGCAAGCCAAAACAATGGTGGGAATGACTCCCTCTATTCTCCCTAAGGAGGGTAAAACCAATGAGTATAGATCAAGAACTTCCAAGTCTAAGTAGGGACATCAATACATAGTACAAGATAAAACAATGTCCATATAATTATGACCGTCAGATCATGATACCACAAGTTAATACATGTCACAAAAATCAATATAAGAGCAATAATAACCATAACACAATATAAAATACTGAGTCATAATCATGCAATATAATCCATCTGAGACACCATCTATCCAATGAGAAAGAACTGATATAAAAATGGGCGTCAATGACTGCTCTGAAATGACATAAATGGCTACATCGGTCCTCAAATCTGAGTGTCCTGACATGGGAGAGTACAATAGTCCACTAATATAATAATGATCCATCAAAACTGCTCATCTCAGCATCTCACATGTAAGAGATTTGGCTGAAAAATGTACTGTGTCTGAAAAATAGAATATGGTAGCCTGGCTACTATATATGTGATAACAGTGCTTAGATTAGATGTGCTTTTGCTTATAATACTTGCATCATTTCTTTTAGAATACTAATTGTTAGATTAGCATATTTGATTCATTGAATAAGTTGATTACTTCATCTCTCAATTTTCTATCTTTCGTAAGTAAATCAACTACTTAAAGTAAAAATCTCTTGAATCTCACCATAAGGTGGATCAAGAGTGCTCTCTGTCGGAGAGTTTAATAAACCATCTTCACTTCATTTTCGTGCGTCATATTGTTTAATCCAATTAATCAATAAGGAAGACTCTTGAATTTGCAGAAACACAAGTCAAGAGCACTCTCTATCGGAGAGCATCATTAGTCTTGCATATCCTTGCATTAGGCATCTAGATTAGATAAGACTCTTGAACATTTGTCATAAGACAAGGTCAAGAGCGCTCTCTATCAGAGAGTTTAATTAATTGACTTAATAAAATCTTTCAACTCACACTCCTTCTAATTAATTTACTTCATTGATCTCCTTCACCTAGTATGCTCTGCCGACTTTCGAGTTGGGCTCGTACTCAGAACGGTGAATGGACTTGCTAAGACCACAATAACAAACATAATTAAAACTTTTACCCCATAACCAATGCACCGGCGTTGTCTCAATAAAATACTCAGGTAGTGGGAAAATTCCAAGTGTGGGCGTCGGGCAACCCAATCTGGACACAGTTGGTTAATTTATTGAACACCTAGCTTGTGATTCCAGACAGGTCCGTCATGTCTTCGAATGGAGCCACTGAAGGTATTTCCGGTTAGGATTTCTAGACACCTTAAGCAAGATCACCATTAAAATCCTTAAAACTTACCAAGAACACTCGCACAATCTAACATTCATTGGTTTAAATTCCAGACTTGCGTTTATTTCTTCAGTGCATTTCAGTTTCATTGACTCCATAAGGCACTGGTCCTTGTTTTGTTTTGCATAATTATATGATCAATTATCTATGGCTTAATATAATTGTTATCACTGAATGCATAATTGCCGTCTAGAATTTAATTTTATCTTTTAATCTCTCATTTACAACGTGGATTTCCTTTTTGATCT
Source organism: Pseudotsuga menziesii (assembly GCA_001517045.1). NCBI lineage: Eukaryota > Viridiplantae > Streptophyta > Pinopsida > Pinales > Pinaceae > Pseudotsuga > Pseudotsuga menziesii. Next base: position 95,959 of record LPNX010119156.1, read on the forward strand.
TGTGTCACATTCGTAGTAAGTAAAACACCTTCTAATCATAATAACTCCTAAAAAACACCCATCCGCATCCGCAACCTTCAAATACACTTTAACAACTTAAGGGCCTTAGAAAACTTTTTTATAAAGACTACCCCCCTTGGCTTTGTTAGGAGTTAGCCTAAATGGAGGAGCTAGGAGTAGGTGACAGTACCTAGCTCTGTGCTTGCCCCCAAGGTCACACTTCTCCCACTTTCCTAAGTGAGGAGACAGCTTTCAATTGATTTCCATTGCTGGTGTGTGATTGACGGACAACACGGTACAATAAGGCGAGAAGCATAAAGCTTCTTCTGAGACTTTCAGAGAAAGCATAAGACCACAGAAGTACTCCTGTCTTATGAGCCAGCTGATCAGTGCAAAACCTTCCTCATACAAAGAAGCAGCAAGTCAACAAGTATGGGTTGATGCCATGATTGAAAAATACAGTTCAATCATGAAGAATGATGTGTGGGAAGTTGTTTCAAGACCAACAGGAAAGCCAAATTCATAGCTCGTGGTTTCACTCAGAAACAAGGCATTGACTATGATGAGACATTTGCTCATGTTTCCAGGTATACTACCATCAAAACCATCATTTCTCTTGCTACAGTAGTCGGATGGAAGTTACATCGGATGGATGTAAAGACAACCTTCCTCAATGGCAAGATTGAGGAGAAAGTCTATATTGAACAACCTGAAGGCTTTGTAACTCATGGGAATAAGGCCCATGTGTAAGCTAAAGAAATCCTTGTAGGACTAAAACAGGCTCCAAGAGTCTGGTATGCAAGGATGGATGGATTTCTCCACAACTTGGCTTTTTCCAAAAGTACAACTGATTTTAACTTGTACTTTAAGGTTGTTCATAATCATGTCTTGATACTTGTTCTATATGTAGATGACTTGTTTCTTACAGGTGATGAACAGTTGATAGAACAATGTAAGAGGGAGCTTACCTCTGAATTTGAGATGTAGGATCTTAGTTTGATGCATTATTTCCTTGGCTTAGAGGTCTAGCAAAAGCCAGGTGAGATTTTCCCAACACAAGGAAAGTATGAAGTAGATATCTTGTAGAAATTTGGGATGCAGGACTGCAAGTCCATGAGCGTACCCTACGTACCCATGACTACCAACTTGACAAAGTTGCGTGACTCAGCTACCAGTTCACAAAGTGTGGACTATACTATGTACAGACAACTTATTGGATCCTTGATGTATCTCGTTCATACGAGACCGGACATCTATTACACAGTGAATTATCTAAGCCAGTTCATGTCCGATCCGAAGCACATACACTTGGTAGCTGCTAAACACCTACTCAGATATGTGTGAGGTACTATCACTTATAGCCTCAGGTATACTTCCAGGAGTGGAGTATTATTATCTAGATATGATGATTCAGATTGGGCTAACAGTGCAGTGGACCAGAAAAGTACCTCCGGTTACTGCTTTAGTATGGGATCTGCAATGATCTCTTAGTCCAGCAGGAAGCAGGGTTCCATAGCTCAGAGTACAGCTGAGGCAGAGTATATTGCTGCAAGTGATGCCTGCAAGGAAGCAGTTTGGCTCATAAAACTTCTACATGATCTATTCGAGGGAAAGCTTGACTCAATGATCATCCATTGCGATAATTAGAATTGCGTTAAGCTTTCGAAGAACCCAGTGTTTCATGATAGATCGAAACACATTGAAATGAGGTATCATTTAATCAGATACCTATTGCAAAGAGGTGCTATGAAGTTGCAGTACATTCATACAAATGAATAGATCGCAAATATCTTGACCAAGCCTCTAACAGCATCAAAGTTCGTATACTTTTGTGACAAGTTTGGCATGGCATAGAATGCCTCTCTCGCTAAGAGGGAGTGTTGATTTTTCTTAGTAGCATCGAGAGCCATTCTCTTAGGAAAATGGAGACACCTGGTCCGAGACCAGGGTGTGGACTCAACCTAGATTTGAGTGATCATTCTATTGAATGGGAATATCTGGTCCAAGACCACGATAGAGAACCAGTCCAACACTGGGGGACTCAACCTTGACTTGAGTGACCATTTGTTGAATGGTGACATCTGGTTCGGGACTAGGATGTGGAACCAGTCTAACACTAGGGGACTCAGCCTAGAGCTGAGTGGCCATTCTTTGAATGGAGGCACCTGGTCAGTTACCAAGAATTTACCTATTCCGAGACTAGGGACTTAGCCCGAGGATGAGGGCCATTCTCCTGGAGAATGGAGGCACTTGGACTGTTACCAAGTATTTGACCTAGTGTCAAATTATACAGCCTATGGATGAGGCACCAAGTCTGTTACCAAGAAGACACTATAATCCCTAGACCGGGTCTAGGAATGAGTGACACTCTAACCCTCGATCAGTAGACTTAGTATCTTCTCCAAGTCTTAGCTACGCTTGGTTAAGACACCTTAGTATCCAATCTTTGCGTCACACAGAGTGAGAGATAAAAGCATTAGTAGTTCTCTCTGTTTATGATGATGTACTTTGAGTGGGGATGAAAGATCACCTTAACCACTTGTATTGACCACAGGGCACTTGAAGAAGGTTAAAGCAAAAGTCAAAAATACATAAGGACCCTAGTACCACTAAGGTGTAAAAGTGGATGTGCAAAAAACCTTTATTACCACTAAAGGTAAAAGTCAAAGTGAGAAAAGAATAAAATAATATTTTTTGTTCTTTCTAATTTTGGTCCACTTACAGGTGACTCAAAGGATGTAAAAGAAGATCAATCCATTTCATTATTACACACACTCTTGCTCTCATAGGTACATCTGCTCCAACAAAATATCTCACATTTTTTGAAGAGAAGGTTGTCTTTGTGGCTATGCCCTAGCATGGATGAGTCTAGCTAGGGCACCCACTCGTCTTCTAGTTTTACCCTACAGCTAGGGTTCATGTTCTTCTCTTCTCACGGCTGTTGAATTTTATAGGTTAAATGATTTTTAATACCAATAATAAACTTCAATACATGAACATATAAAAACTTAGGTAAAATTTAAACTATAATAAAATTTAACAACATAACTTTCATCTCTTTCAACTTAACGCTCTGCTGGTCACTAAGTTAAAGTTGATCATTGAGATGTTTCATCAAATGTCACGTACAAAAAAATAATAAATAACACGTGCAGTAAATTAAATCTCAAATAAACTACAGAAGATAAAGGATCATAACCATTAGTTGGATCCGCCTTATAAGTAGATAGTTCTAAGTTTGATCTTGTCACTGAAAGGACAAGTCAAACTAGTTAAACCATATGCATACCTTGAGAGAGAGAAGGTTTAGGTGGAAGTAAATAGACCTTAGTTTCTTCAAGAAACTTAGCAGCGCAGTCAAGGAGAATCACATAGATGCTATGGCTTACACAAATGCAGTCAAGGTGAAGGATGTGCAGACAAGCACTGTAGAAGGGTATACCAATAGAGTCACAATGAGGAAGACTTACGCACCAGTCACAACAAAGTCTCGAAACTAGACACGGTGGATCAATCAAAAAAACTCAACCCGTGCAGAGGAGATCGCAAAAACCCCATGCAGAATAACGCAGAGGTAAAACGTGAGGGTAAACTCATGACAGAGACACAATCGTGAAGGTAGACCCATGACAGAGGGAAGATAAAACCGTGACCAAAAAACGCTCAGGCAATACTCGTGACGTGAAGACCAAGCAAGAGCACAAATATCCCGTGGAGTGAAATCATAGGGATAGGCACGTGAAGTAACTGGTGAGCGCAGAGATCTCGGTGATGTGAAACCATGGAGGAGGCAGTCAATGCAGGTAGCAGCAGAAGAACACAGGCATCCGCAAAGGAAGAAGTAAGCGGCTAGTGAAAGACAAAGGAACCCGCAGACAACCGTAAAAAGGAAAAACGTAGTCAGCCCACAGAAAATAAAACACATGAAGATAGATCGGTGAAGACAAGGCCATGAAGGAACCGTGAAAGGTAAGCTCGTGAAAACAAGCCCCTGAAGGTAAGCCGCAAAGTAAAATCCCATTAATTGGAAACGTATAATCTTTTTCCTTATTTAGGTTAGGGTAGGTGAACGATAACACTTAGATTGACTTAGGATAAAATGTAAAGTGGTCCACAAAATAAAAAATCATAAAAATAAAAATTAGGTGGTCCAAAAGTAACGGTCATAAAAATGGAATAACAAAAGTCCAAAAAGATTTTATAATAACATCATAAAATAAGTAAATGGTCCAAAAATAGCATAAACTTATTTTATGTAATTATAAAGTAAAAGGACAAACTTATTTTATGTAATTATAAAGCAAAAGATTTTAAACATAAGACTAAATGGTCCAAAAAGTCTATTAATAAAATCATAAGATTTTATTAATAAGACTATAAAATAATTATTTAATGAATTTATAATAAAGTGAGAGTCCAAAGGTCCAACATAAGGTAAGTAGTCCAAAACTATAAGTGTGTTAAAAAGTCCTTTAACAAAACATAAGGTAACCACAGCAATACATGGACCAATGGTCTTTAAGAAATTATTAAGTAAATACACTCCATAAAGTAGGAGTCATCATAGTCAAAGGTACACACAAGTGAGAGTGCTAGGACCAAGTAAGAATAGGACCAAGATTCAACAACCACAAAATCAAGATTAACCATAAAGGTGGACAATCATTTAATTAGGACCAACAAGACCAAAGACTTTTCTCTCTCTCAAGGTACATAGTTTTATATATATATTGTCATCACCGTATAAGGGGGAAGATCCAAACGAATGGTACAATCCTTTTGTGCTTAACACTGCTCCTAAGGGTTAGGTACTAGGGACATCATCAAGGAGTGGCCAGTCCCTTGAGAAGCAATCTAGATAACCGATTAGGAGAGGGGACATCATTATCTTCCATTCTTAATGAATGGATTTCAACCTTGAGCCAAGTTTTAGTCTCACATTGATCGGGTCCTCCATTCTCTCGCAGAATGGTTCTCAGTACTAAGTTGAGTTTCAGTCTCACACTGAAAATTGATCAACTTCCTGCAGGACTTTTTTGGACACCGCGTCCTTGGTTCCAGACCAAACTATGTCTTTACCTCTATCTACAGGATCTACTTGGACATCGCATCCCTGGTCCTAGACCAAAATACCCTAGAGGCACATAGGGTCCCTAGTCACATGCTAGGGGATTTTCCATGGCATTAACCTTCTTGGTCCTAGACCAAGAACCCCAGGAAACTACTAGGGACCCTAGGGTACCTTCTAGGGTCTTACTCTATCCTAGTCAACTGACTAGGGTACCATTCTCTGAGAATGGGTCTCGTAGTTGCACTAACTTCTATTGAAATATATTGTAACTTCCAAGAATATTCTATATGTATCTTTTTGTGGTCCCCGATGGTCCTACCAGGAGAACCACTTGTATTACTTTGTACCCCGATGCTTCTAATCGGAAGAACTAATAAGAGTCATGAGGTAGTCCCCTCTAATTGTAAAGGTGGGTCATTAGCACCCCAATGTGGTTACTTGAGCCTACATGTGTAACTCGAGCCTACATGGTTAACTCGAGCCTACATGTCGGAATTGATAATTAAAGTAAACGGATGAATATAAATAGAGGTGTAGCGTTCCACATTTGGAGCACACACACTCACCTGTGTAGCGCACTAGTGAAGGAGAGAGAAGTAGCTGGAGAAGGAGGAGGATCAATCTTTGATCAGTCTTTTGGTTTTATCTTTTATCTTTTGGGGCATCTATATTGAGGAAGCTTTTGTTGGGTTTTTCCCTTTAGGGTTTTCCCAGGATAAATCTGTGTTGTTCTTGTGATGCTGTTTCTTTCAGTGATCCTGTTTATATGATTTTGTTATGAAATTGAAATGAAATACTGATGATCTAGCTTAGCATATGAAAATTTAACATGGTATCAGAGCTAGCCTGAATAGGACAACTTTCACAAGGTAATATAGCCCTCTCTCTCTCCTCGGAAGAAATTAGGGTTTCGGAGAAATTTTTGAGTTTCAGAAAACTACTTGCATAGAAAGTTGCGCCCTCCCAAAGCGCATCTTTTGAGCCTAGAATCAAGGGTTTTGGGTGCGTAAGTCTTTGGGAAAGTCAAACCCTAGTTTGACAGCTACACCAAGAAAACTGCTGAACCAGAAACCTGCAGAAGCTGAATCTTGCAACTCTGATTTGGAAGGTGAAGAGTTGAAATCTCCAGAATCCAAGCACACCAGTCAACTCACCTCATTCAAGCGCATCTCCTAGTAAGGTCAGTTTCTCACTCCGCAAAATTTCATTTTTTTGTGATTTTCTAACAAGATGGCCCCAAGCACTAAGCTTGAGGACAAGCTAGAAGGCATAGAGAATTTCCGAGCATGGAAATACAGGATTGGTCTCATTCTCCAAGAGAATGATCTTGATAAGTATGTCAAAGAAGAAGTTTCAGAACTTGAAGACGCTGAAGCCAAGGAGAAGCACAGAAAGGATATGATTAGGGCACAAAGGATTATTGCTAACTCCATCAAGGATCACTTGAAGCCTCAAGTGCCATCCAAGAAGACTCCAAAAGAAATGTATGATGCCCTTTCCAGAATGTATGAGGGAAGAAACATCAATAGGAAGATGAATCTAAGAGCTCAACTGAAAAGCGCCAAGATGAGTCATGGAGAATCCATCCAAGACTACTTCACAAGGGTTTCTCAAATCAAAGAGCAACTAGAAGCTATTGGAGATAATCTTGATGAAGATGAACTGGTTATGACTGCTCTTAATGGTATCACTAGACCCTGGGAGTCCTTCATCCAGATGATGTGTGCCAGAAAAGAAAGCATGAAGTTTGATGTGGTATGGGAAGACTGCATTCAAGAAGAGACTAGAGTGGCAAACAAAGAAGCCTTATTAAAGGAATATGATCAAGCCCTAGCCACTCACACCAAGAGAAGAAGAAGTCAATCTAACTTCAAGAGAATAAATTTCAAGGAGTCTCAACCTCCTAGAAGAATCCAAAGAAAAAGGGAAAATCCTCCAGATAAAGACTACTCTGGTTTTCACTATTTTCATTGTGATAAGATAGGACACATTGCCCAAAATTGTCCTATGAAAAAGCAATAATATAAGAAGAGGAACAACAACAACAAAAGATATCATGCTCATCTAGTGGAAGATGAAGATGAAGAAGAAGAAGAAGAAGAAGGACCTCCAAGAAAGCAAGCAAGAAAAGAAGATGCAAAAGATTATGTACTATTCTCTACACTCTCTGGGTCTGTAACACCTAGAGAAGACACTTGGCTTATTGATAGTGGTGCTTCAAAGCACATGACGGGAGAAAAGAAAACTCTTTCCAAACTTGAAGAAAAGAGCTCTCCTCAGAAAGTATCCCTAGGAGATGACTATCAATATTCAATCAAAAGAGTTGGTGAAGTAAGTTACAAACTTGATTCAGGTAATCCTCTAAAGATGAAAGATGTATTATATGTACCTGGTCTAAAGAAGAATTTACTTTCTATCTCAGCTTTAGATAAGAAAGGATTCAGAGTTTCTTTCATAGATGGGCAAGTACTCATGTGGCCCAAAGATGAAAGATGTATTATATGTACCTGGTCTAAAGAAGAATTTACTTTCTATCTCAGCTTTAGATAAGAAAGGATTCAGAGTTTCTTTCATAGATGGGCAAGTACTCTTGAAGAAAAGAGCTCTCCTCAGAAAGTATCCCTAGGAGATGACTATCAATATTCGATCAAAAGAGTTGGTGAAGTAAGTTACAAACTTGATTCAGGTAATCCTCTAAAGATGAAAGATGTATTATATGTACCTGGTCTAAAGAAGAATTTACTTTCTATCTCAGCTTTAGATAAGAAAGGATTCAGAGTTTCTTTCATAGATGGGCAAGTACTCATGTGGCCCAAAGGAAAGAATATTGAAGATGCAATCATCAATGGTGAAGAAGAAAGAGGCTTGTATAAACTCAAGGGGCACTCAGAAACAACCTTTGTGCATGAGTCCACTGACCCTAGTGAACTATGGCATGGAAGGCTTGCCCACATTAATTACAAGGCTCTACCTCATGTGAACAAAGTAGTGACGGGATTACCAGACATGAAGATCAAGCATGAAGGCATTTGCAAAGGATGTGCGAAGGGAAAGAACATCAAGAATCCATTTCCGAAGAGTGAAACAAAAACAAAAGGTACGTTGGAATTGATTCATTCAGATGTATGTGGTTCAATGTCTTCTACATCCTTAAGTGGCTTTGAATATTATATTACATTCATTGATGACTTTTCAAGAAAGACTTGGATATACTTCTTGAAAGCAAAGAGTGAAGTGTTTGAGAAATTCAAAGAGTCCAAAGCCTTAATAGAGAATCTTTTGGACAAGAAAATAAAGACACTCCGATCGGACAATGGCAGAGAAAATACCTCAAAAGAGTTTGAAGCTTTTTGCAAAGATGCTGGAATCAAGAGGGAACTAACTACTCCCTACAATCCTCAACAAAATGGGGTTGCAGAAAGAAAGAACAGAACCATCATGGAGGCAGTGAAGACAATGATATATGATCAAGATCTTCCAATGCATCTATGGGCAGAAGCGGCAAGAACTGCGGTGTATGTACAGAATAGAATATCTCATAGTGCTCTTGGGTTCAAAACTCCAGAAGAGATGTTCACGAGAAAGAAGCCTGAGGTAAGTCACCTCAAAATATTTGGTTGTCCAGTATATATTCATATACCAAAAGAGAAAAGAACCAACTTAGACCCTTCTGGAAAGAAGGGGATATTTGTTGGATATTGTGAAGTATCCAAAGCATTTAGAATTTAAATTCCTGGATTCCATCACATGGAAATCAGTCGAGATGTGACATTCAATGAAGAAGCAGCCCTCAAGAGATCCAGGAAGTGTCAACATGAAGAAGTGTATGAAGAAGAGACATCGCCCAGAAATGAAGAAACTACATGTCTCCCTGAAGATGAAGCTCCTGAAGAACATGACATGGCAGAACCACAAGAACCTCCTATGATGGAGATATCAAGAAAGAGAAAGCCTGCTTGGACAAGAGAAATTATACGAGAGGTAGAAAGATATGGAGCTCCTGAAGGCTCCACAAGGGAAAGAAAGAAACCTAAGACTTTTTCCAACTATGTAGCCTTGATGTGTGATCTTATAGATCAAGAACCTACAAACTACGAAGAATCAGTAAAGAAGAAAGAATGGGTAGAAGCAATGACTGAAGAATACCAGTCAATAATGAATAATGATGTATGGGATAGAGTTCCCAAACTAGAAGGAAAGAGTATAGTATCCTCCAAATGGATATACAAAATAAAGCATGCAGCTGACGAAAGTATCGAGAAGTATAAAGCAAGATTTGTGGCTAGAGGTTTCTCTCAGAAAGAGGGAATTGATTATGAAGAGACATTTGCCCCAGTAGCATGGTATACTTCGATTAGAGCTATCATGGCACTTGCATCCATGATGAAGTGGGTCTTACACCAGATGGATGTGAAAACAGCTTTTCTGAATGGTGTGATCGAAGAAGAAGTATACATAGAACAGCCACAAGGACTTGAAGTTGAAGATAGACATACTCACGTATGCAAGTTAAAGAAGGCCTTGCATGGCCTTAAACAAGCTCCTCGAGCTTGGTATGAAAGGATAGATAGTTTCCTGTCGAGCATGGGCTTTACCAAGAGTAAAGCTGATCCTAAACTTTATCTCAAGGTTGTAAAAGATGAACCTATCATCCTACTACTATATGTGGATGACTTATTTTTTACAGGGAATGAGAAACAAATTATGGAAAGCAAGAAGAAACTAGCAGAAGAATTTGAGATGAAAGACCTTGGGTTAATGCATTATTTCCTAGGTCTGGAAGTATGGCAAAGTTTAGAAGGAATATTTCTCAACCAGGGAAAGTATGCAGTAGAGATATTGAAAAGATTCAATATGTTGGAATGTAAAGCCATGGCCACACCCATGGATTCCAACCTGAAGATGTTAGCTGATGACTCATCAGAGTTAGTGGATGTGACTCAATACAAATAGATCATTGGGTCATTAATGTACTTAAAAAATACCAGACCAGACATTTGTTTTGCTGTGAACACCTTGGGTCAATATCTTGTTCAACCAAGACGGGTTCACCTAGTAGCTGCAAAACATGTGATGAGATATCTAAAAGGGACTATAGACTTTGGTCTATACTATGATGGTAGCCATGCGTATAGATTGTATGGCTATACAGATGCAGATTGGGATGGAAGTATTTTAGATAGAAAAAGCACATCAGGTGGATGTTATAGTCTGGGATCTGCTATGATTTCATGGTTTAGCAGAAAGCAGTCCAGTGTTGCTCTAAGCACAGCTGAAGCAGAATATATAGCAGCTTGCTCTGCTAGTTGTGAAGCCAAATGGCTTCGAAATATGATGCCAGGATTATTCAACCTAGAGTTGGACACTACCGTGATTCTATGTGATAATCAAAGTTGTATAAAGATGACAGAGAACCCAGTATTCCACAATAGATCGAAGCACATAGAAATCAAGTATTTCTACAATTGAGATATGATGCAGAAGGGAGCCATAAAGCTCCAGTATGTGAGTACTGATGAACAAGTTGCTGATGTGCTGACAAAGCCTCTGTCCCGAGTAAAGTTCGAAAACTTTCGAGACAAGCTTGGTGTTTTTCGAAAAGACCTTCCTTGAAAGGGGGAGTAGTGATGTTGCAGTGGCATTGTATCATCCCTGGGCACTTTCCCTAAAGTGATCTGGTGGCCTCAGTCTTCAAGAATGAAGAGGGATTGTATCATCCGAGACATCTGTCCAGAAGTGATCCGGTGACCTCGGTCCTCGAGAATGAAGAGGGATTGTATCATCCTGGGACATCTGTCCAGAATAGATCCAGTGGCTTCGGTCCTCGAGAATGTAGTGGGATTGCATCATCCTTGAACTTCGGTTCAGAAAGGTATCCGGAGGCTTCGGTCCCCAAGAATGTGGCAGGATTGCATCATCCTTGAACTTCGGTTCAAAAAGGTATCTGGAGGCTTCGGTCCCCGAGAATGTGGCAGGATTGCATCATCCTTGAACTTCGATTTAGAAAGGTATCCGGAGGCTTCGGTCCCGAGAATGTGGCAGGATTGCATCATCCTTGAACTTCGGTTCAGAAAGGTATCCGGAGGCTTCGGTCCCCGAGAATGTGGCAGGATTGCATCATCCTTGAACTTCGGTTCAGAAAGGTATCCAGAGGCTTCGGTCCTCGAGAATGTGGCAGGATTGCATCATCCTTGAACTTCGGTTCAGAAAGGTATCCGAAGGCTTCGATCCCCGAGAATGTGGTAGGATTGCATCATCCTTGGACCTAGTCCTAAAGTGATAAGGACTGATTATCCCATGATCAATCTGATGACTTCGGTTGTCGAGAATGTGGTAGGATTGCATCATCCTTGGACCTAGTCCTAAAGTGATAGGCACTGATTATCTCGTAATCAATCCGGTGAATTTAGTTGTCGAGAATGTGGTCAGATTGTATCATCCCTGGACTTAGGTCCAAAAGTGATCCAAAGACTTTCATCTTCATGTTGTGGATTGCAGGTTGTTGTTGATGATGATGACGTACTGATCGAAAGATCAGAGTATGATGATGATGACGTACTGATTGAAATATCAAAGTGTGATGATGATGTTGTTGTTCGAAAGCTCAAAATATGATGATGATGATTGCTGATGTTGCTGATCGAAAGGTCAAAGTGCTGAAGATGTTGTTGTTGATCAAAAGGTCAAAGTGCTGAAGATGTTGTTGCTGATCGAAAGGTCAAAGTGCTGAAGATGTTGTTGCTGATCGAAAGGTCAAAGTGTTGAAGATGTTGTTGCTAATTGAAAGGTCAAAGTGCTGAAGATGTTGTTACTGATCAAAGAGGTCAAAGATTTTGCTGATCAAAACGGTCATAGTGTTGATGTTGCTGAAGACTGAAGATTGAAGATGAAGACTACATGATGTTGAAAAGCTTCCAATGATTTATAGATGTGTTACCCTGATGATGTTGATGATGTCCTCTATTTCTCTCCTACTATTGTTGTTGTTGATGTTGTTGTAGAATACCCTTCTCGTTAAGGGGGAGTGTTGAAATATATTGTAACTTCGAAGAATATTCTATATGTATCTTTTTGTGGTCCCCGATGGTCCTACCGGGAGAACCACTTGTATTACTTTGTACCCCGATGCTTCTAATCGGAAGAACTAATAAGAGTCATGAGGTAGTCCCCTCTAAGTGTGGTTACTTGAGCCTACATGTGTAACTCGAGCCTACATGATTAACTCGAGCCTACATGTCAGAATTGATAATTAAAGTAAACGGATGAATATAAATAGAGGTGTAACGCTCCTCATTTGGAGCACACACACACACTTGTGTAGCGCACTAGTGAAGGAGAGAGAAGTCGCTGGAGAAGGAGGAGGATCAGTCCTTTGGTTTTACCTTTTATCTTTTGGGGCATCTATATTGAGGAAGCTTTTGTTGGGTTTTTCCCTTTAGGGTTTTCCAAGGATAAATCTGTGTTGTTCTTGTGATACTGTTTCTTTCAATGATCCTGTTTATATGCTTTTGTTATGAAATTGAAATGAAATACTGATGATCTAGCTTAGCATATGAAAATTTAACAACTTCAACCACAACCAGCTAAGGAAGGGTTAGGGTTAAACTCTAACAACTCCCTCCTCCATGAACAGTAGTAAGACATTCACGGGAAGCTAGGGTTTGCCTCCGGGAAGCCTTCCTCCTCTCGGCAGCACCTCTAAGCATCCCTACTCTTCCACAGGCTACCATTTCCTCCTCCACCGGCAGCCTTGCCAACCCTCCGGGCGCCTACAACAAGGCTCAGGAGTCACTCTGGGGCACCTACAGCAGGGCTCGGGAGTGCCCACGAGCTCCTGCAGCAGCTTGGGAAGCCAACAGACAAGCCCGAAAGGCCTCGAGCAATTAGCAGGAAGGCTTGGAAGGCCTCGAGCAGTTAGCAGGAAGGCCTGGCAAACCTTCGAGCAAACCACCAAACGTCGGGCCAACAGCAAGACCATCAGGTAGCCATTCGGGCTCCAATAGGGGCCAGATAGAACAGGTGCAGCAAATCTTCCCTACGGGCAAGAGATCCATCCTTGGGCAGCAAGTAAAATAGGTCCTCACATGTGCAACAAAACTCGCGCAGGGTGAAACAGGCTCCAGGCTAAGAAACCAGATTCGCCCTATACCCCTCTCGTGTCCCGTGGGGAACGAATCGGACATGATTCGTGTCCGACACGAGGGGGATTCGATCTTCGGACGAATCCTAATACTGGACACGCACTCATGCACGAATCGGACACGCAGTTACATCGTGTCCCGAAAATCGGACACGTGCCCAAAAAACAGGACACGTAACCACCCGAAAAAGACAGCCGCGTTCACTTAAAATCGACTTTTTGTCTTTCTATTTATCATTTGGAAGGAAGCAAATCATTGAGAGTGAGTTTTATGTGCAGGTGAAGGAGATTTGAAGGCTATCCATTGTTTCCAAGCGGTTCCAAGTGCATTCCGGCGGATTTGTGGAGAGGATTGCAAGCTCAACCATCACACAAGAAAAGGAATGTCTCAATCAGCTAGGGGAGGAGGTAGGGGTCAAAGGAAAGAGAGAAATGCACCATCTAGGGCTTCCCCTCCTATTCCACCAAGCACAACCGATTCTCCTCCTCCATCAAGTGCTCCATCGGCTGCTAGTGGAGCTCATACTCCATATAACCCTGTTTTAGCAAGACAACAAGCCCAAGAAAAAAAATACCCTTTGTGGAAGTATGTGACAAGGAAAGATGGGCCCGGGGCAAAGCTTCGTGGGGGAGGCAATGTGTCTTGGAGATGCAATTTTTGCAACCATGAGTTCAAGAGCACATATTTCCGGGTTAAGGGCCATTTGTTGGCCCTTCCTTCTTGTGGGATTTCTTCATGCAAAGCGGTGACTGCTAACCAAAGGAGGGATATGGAAAGAGAGGATCATGTTGCCTTAGGGAAGGTGGCAGAAGCAAGCAAGAAAAAAGAGGACAATCCTCTTCCATTTTTGAGGAAGTCCTCTAGCACCAAGACTCCATTTCCACCTAGCATTCATGGGCGTGGAGATACTTATCAAACAAGAAAGAGGCAATCTACAGGTGGTCCAATGGATAGGATTTCCCAACAAGAGGCGCGAGAAGAGGTAGACCTTACCATTGCATTTTTCTTCTACCTCAACTTCATCTCATTCAATGTTGCACAGTCACCATTGTATTTTGAGATGATTCGAACTATCTTGGAAAAAGCTCCAAGTGGTTATGTGCCTCCTGGTTCAGAGAAGCTTAGAACCACATTGTTGGTTAAAGCAAAGAAGGAGGTAGATAAAAT
>LPNX010119156.1:111559-160630 GCA_001517045.1 Pseudotsuga menziesii
AAAAAAATATATATATATGTATATAAAACGTATCCTACGTGTCCTGATTCCGGGGTCACCATGCCCGTGTCGGACACCTCGAATCCCCGTGTCCTTCGTGTCCCGTGTCCCCGTGTCAGGTGACTTAGGCTCCAGGAAGACAAAGAAGGGAAGCCTACATTTTTTGGGTAGGAGAGAGAAAGATTAGGGCAGCAAGCCCTAATATGCTAAAAGCCCTAATTGGGCTTTTTTTGTAAAAGGATTATCTTCTATGTAATTGTGGATCTATTGAACAAACCTGTTAGGGTTTGAGAATTTTTTGAAGAACTCAGTCATCTCACTTACGAGATGAATTACTAATGCTTTTGGGGTTTTTGTCCTTTAAAGGTTTCCCCAATGAAAAACTCTTGTGTTCAGTGTGTTGATGTTGTTTACTGCACTTGTCATTTGTTTATGCTAGTCTGCAAATTTTAAAAAGTATTCACACTAATGCTAAAATTCAACAAGGGTATCATATAGACATTTAATCAAGAGCACCAAGCCCTTTATGTTCCCCCAATGTTTAAGATTTTTGAAGGGTTGGCACTCATTTTTCTCTTTGAAATGTATGGAGATGTCTAAAAGAAGATGTGAACCAAGTTTAGAGGCATTTGCTAAAAAAAAAAATTAGATTAGTGGATACTCAAAATGTAGATGAAGCTAAGATCAAATAAGAGGAAAACATGAATCATCTTCCCTCAGCGAAAACATAACACATAACAGGACCAAGACTTCAATATCTACATGGAAAATCCAATTGTGTGACAAAGTTGTGGAATACCAACAGCCATGGGTGCTTTTTTTAATATTTCAAAATTACATCATCTCAATGATGTAATCCCCTGTAAGTAATATCATGAAATCTTGAAACCCTAGATGCCAATAACAGGTTGGGTGATTGCAGATGGAGGACCAGATCTTAGGTATGTATGTATAGAATGCCATTAATACTACATAAACAATACTGCATAGTTTAGTTAAAAAATATTATGCTCTTGCAAAAAGAAAGAACCACTCAAAGTTATGTCAGAAGCATCTTGCTAAATGTTTTTGCATGTTCCTTTTTACATACTTAGTGGAGTAAGCACTATCATGAAAACTTTAAATCCTATGGTCTATCAGATTCCAATCATAGGTAATTGGGTGACTGTGGATGGAGGATTGTAAGTATGTATAGAGTGCCATTCATATAATTGCATAAAATATCTGCACAAAAGATCACGTGTTTAGCAAAAAATTAATGATAATAAGATTCAGAACATCTGGTCAAGCCATCAAGGCTGGATTTAGGCAACCAAGAGACTTCTACATGTCACTAATGTTATTAAAAAATAAAATTCAACCAAACCCAGTACATGAACATGTCTTTAAACAACCTCATTTGAAGAAATTACTTAACATAAAATCAATTCCTTGAAAAATATCTACTAGGAATTGTTTCATTCCAGACTAACATGTAAATATGCATATCATTTGTTTAAGCTTTGTACGAGATCTTGATGTCTAATATAAATGAAGCTAATAACTGTACATGATGGTTGAAGGAGTGGATCTTTTATACCCTACAACTAGCAATCAGATCAATGCATCCTCTAGAAGGTGGGTGAATGTTTTGGTGCTTCTCTTTTTCAGTTGCATTAGATTGATCAATGAACATTCAAGATGGGCAAGGTTTCTAGAGCCAATTTAGTAGGTCAAAGGGACTGCATCACCTGAGTGCAAGATTTAAAAAAAAATTGGAAAACGGCATGTGATTTTGTATATCTTTTTTTTTTTAACAGAAACTATAAAAGGTTTTATATAAAACAGGTTGTGCACAGCCATACATTACAGAAAATAAGCAGATGCTGGGAGTTCTTGCAGTTCAAAAAAGGAGGAAACAAAACTGGTCCAAAAGGATGACCAAAGAACTCCACACAGAGTTTTTACATAACTTCTAAGGCCTAAGGTAGTGTATACCCTTATAAACTGCTAACTAAGAAATAGACAAAAAAACATGAACTATTAAAACCATTAAAGATTGCCTGGGTGCTTCATGGGTTGGGCAACCGATTCCTCCTCCGTAGGGTGGGCTGCTACTGCTGGAGTTTCAAGAGCCTTACTGCCTTGATTCATGCTTACCAAACGCTGGAGGTCTTCTTGAATTCTGTCCACCTTGCCCATGATTTCCCTGAGTTTGCTTTCAGTATCATCGATCCTGGAGTCATGATTACTTATCTGATATGAGGTGTAGCTGACCACTTCCCCCATATTTTTTACCTCTTGGGCAATTTCCTTGTTGTCCATAATGCCAATGGCCATCATTTCATACAAACGCTTGAGATTTTTCTTCAAGTCTGCTAGCCTAGCATTCACGTTTTCTTGATCCATTCTACCTTGTCCAGGAGAAATTGCTATTCTGGAGAAATTGCTGTGGAGAGCCCGAACTGCACCTGGAAACTCTTGGGCCTGTTCGTCAACAGAGAAACCACCAAGAACCTATTTAAGAGTGTTGATTTCCTGCAGGAGGGAGTCACGACCTTTCTTGCTTCGACAAGAGAGAGTGCCGACTGCACCTTCTTTCCACCCCAAACAATTGCAACCCAGAATCGATTTGTTGCCTGCTATAAAGGACTGGTCATTAATGGAGAGGTTGAGCCCAGAACCAGAGTTCGAGAACCACAGAGAAACACCAGCTTGTGTAGAGCATAAGCAGGTGAAGAAAGCGGCGAGAGCCAGCCTTTCTTTTACAAATACCCTGGTGAGAGGCAGAGACTCCCACGGGATCTCCTGCAAAATGCCCTTGTCAACCCCTGTAATAATATCCAGCAGAATCCTCTCCAGAGAAATCACATAATGAACAGAGTGCACACCATTGCCAAGAGGAGAATGAGGGTGAGGAAGGCTTCGGGGGGAAGACATACTGAGGAGGACGAAAAGACCCGAAGCGTGCGAGTTGCAGGAGCAATTAAGCCGAGGGAGATGGATAATAAAGCCTTCAAGGATCGAGGAATGGCCGGTGCAGAGTGGGAGCCACGCGAAAGAAGAGTGGGGAGGAATAGGATGATGCGTTAAGGCAGGATATCCTTCATGAGGATCCATGGGATTGAGGTCGGTGGTGAAAGGGAGGCATGCGGCGGCAAGGTGAGGAGGAGTAGGACGACAAGATTTAGAGCCTTCACATAAATCCTTGGAGGTGAGTTCGATGTGGTGGGGGTCTAGATTTACATCCCACAAATTCATTAAGGTATGGGTTTGGGGTGTGAGTTTTGACCATTTAGACAATAGTGACCTTGGGGTAAGGAGGCCCCCGTATTAGCTAAGGCGTCAGCAGCAACATTATTTGTGCGAAGAATGTGATAGAATTCATAGTGCTTAAATAAGAGAGGAGTGATTTTGTCATGCAGATGACGACACTTTATAGAGCCTGTGGTATATCCATTGATCATTTTATATATGGTGTGTCGAGAATATCCAAGTATCGCAATCCTGGAGAGATCTTTGTTAGCTAGGATTTTCATTCCCTGAAGGAGATCCAACCACTCGGCCTCATTATTGGTCCTATAGCCAAGACCCCAAGCGAAGGTTTGTTCAACATGTCCTCTAGGATCCAGAAGGATCCCCCCCGCACTTGCCACCCCTATGTGATTGTGTATATCTTGTGAATGATGAGACCTGTAATAAATTTTGAAAAAGCGTCAGCTACAAGAGAAATTAAGTGAATGAAGAATGACTAGATAAAGAGCATAGGAACCCATATTCCAGACATATTTTCAAAAGCTAGCATCTTATAGATGATTTACGAGCATTCATTATTATTTGTGCATAAACCAGTTTTACTCTCATGATAGAAATTGACCACATTCCATAAGCTCACTACATCTTTACCCAGATTAGATGGATAGCCTATTTGTCACACTGGATGACATCCATTTGTCACACTGGAAAAAATGTTAGTTTGACTTGAATGGAATGTTGTCTGTTTAGAAAATGTTCACAAATTGTATTCATCTTCTTTGTTTTCTAGAGATTTCCTTATTTTATGTTCCAGGTCTTTCACTTCATTCCTTGTGTCCTCCTCAAGGAACCCTAATCCCTTTGCCTCAAATAGAATCACCATTCTTGACTCAATGGCTAATAAAGCATTGTCCTCTTTCAATTTCTTATTTTGATCCCACAATCTTCAAAGAAAAAGTAATACACAGACAGGGGAAGAATTCAGATAGTGTCTCTCATCATTTTGGAAGTACTCAATATTTTGAAGATATTGCACAAGTAAGAAAATAATTGAATCACAGGGAATTGAAGACCACCAATACAACATTGAATATTTCAACTTATGAATTGGTCCCCTATTCTATTGATTAGCATGACATATGAAACACTTTAACAACATCTATGACAACTATGAGGATAGAACAATCCAATATTCTATTAAGAAAACTAGAAATTCGGGGTCCGTTATTTCCATCAATGTTGTTCAAACAAACAAGCTGATGGTTAATCATACAGAGACATAGGCATAGTAAATATTCAACAAGAAGGAATGCACAGACAAAGATAACGAGAATTAACATGAAAATAGACAAATAGGCACAAAAAAAAGGAAATAGATAACTTTGCCAACATTCCTCCTAGAGATTCCGCCTCTAAGAGTTTTGATTAGTAAACAACAGAATCAATGGCTAAATGAGTATAAAGGCCTTTATGGTCTTCAATCTGCAATAGTTCCTTCTGCTTTTGTTGGTTCTTGTTATTGTTCCAAGAAGAGACCAAACCATTTAGCGAGCACATAAAAGTAGGCAAGATATTTCAATAGGAATGAACCAAAAAAGAAAACTCAGCTTCCTCCAACCAAGACTTGAAAGTATTTAAAGGGATACTTAATCACTGTGAACTCTTCTCCAATTTCAAACATATCAACGTATGGTATGAAATAGGCACTTTCTATGTCCAAGACTTGCATGAATTCACAAAGCCAATAACTTTTTTCTTCAATAAGTTATCTTATGCTTCATCTCATGCACAAACTCCAAAGCATTCACCTTAATGAATCTGGGAACTTACACTCAAGAAAGCAAATCGTTTCTCAAAACTTTTGGAAATAGATAAGCATGAATCAAATAAGAAAACAAATGATAAAAAAGCACTGCGTCCCAAACATCCAAAAGCTCTGCATCACAGACATCCAAAATCTATGCATCACAAACATCCAAGCAGCACAAGGTCGATCAATACTGGAGAGAACTTATAAATACTCTCGATTTCCTTACCAATACCAATAGCAAAGAGGACTTATAAATACTCTGACTCTCCATTGTCGTTGCTTACTTTTTGCTTTTGTTTGTTGTTTGCTTTGCTTTTTGTCGTTGCTTGTTTTTTTGCTTTTATCGGTGCCTACCTTTTGCTTTGCCTTAGAAGAAGAAGAAGAAATTATTTTAACGTCCGCGAGGCTAAAAATAGTGTATGGGACAGACTGTCTTTCCTGCTGATTTTGCATTTCCACCCTCTTCCTGTTCAGCTTGAGGATGAGCTCCCCCAATTTCACCATGGTCCCTTCATTGAATAAATTAACCTAAGATCTAGTTGTCAAGATATTCGCATAACTGTCCCTGCTGTCCTTGAAGGCCTCGCACTCTAAAATGAAATGCTTTTCTGTTTCCACTTTTCCAGAGTTGCAAAAAGTACACACTCTTTCTTCCCAAGCTTCCTTTGGTCTTTTCCAGCGCCCAGTTTCACAACACAGTTGGTGGGAATTGGTTCTTATTTGAGCAATAAGCATTTTGGCCCTCCATGATATATTAGCCCCTATATAATATTTTTTATGATGGTTGTATGTGGGATTAAACTCTTCAATATAGTACTTTTTCTTTCTCCCTATCCCTTTGCCCCAAATTTGCTTGTGGAACTTGTTGATAACAAAGGCCTTTATCTCTTTATTGTTTGTAGGACATTTGTTTAAGTAAATATCCCATTTACTAAGCCATTTGTTGTTTTGCCACATCCAAGTCTTCTTTCTTTTGCATAATATGTCATTGAAGACCACCTTAGGCCATCTGACATCTTCCATTTGCTCAATATTTTTTAGAAATCTTATGAGATGCACCATAGCAATTGCTTCAATGGGGGCTTCCCCCACTTCACTAAGCATGATATCATAGGGGACTGAGCTTTTAATTTTGAACTTGTTGATAATCAAGCGTTTTTTAATCTTCTCAATTTGTTGCCACTATAAATCAGATGTACTGTTGGCCCACACTTCACATCCATAGACAACCACCGGGATCACTAACAACCCAAAAAGAGTTTGCGTATTCTGCCAATCCCATAGCTCTGCTTCTCTGCATCTATTTTGAAAGGCGTATAATGCTTTCCAACCTCCCAAAGTTCTTTTCTTCCTGCAACCTTCCCAACTTAAATTTTTGTTGAAGTCAGTCCCAAGATATTTGTAATCTACCACTTCTTCAAGAGTGTTGCCTTCAAAGTAGAACTTATGTTGGTTATGTTTTCTCTTGCTAGAGAAGACAACTACTTTTTCCTTGCTAGTATTAACCTGCATCCCCAATCCTCTACAAAAGTGCTCAAGGGAAAGTAAGTGCTCTTGCAAACCAAGAGCAGATTTAGCAATCAAAATAAGGTCATCTACATACAAAAGAAGCCTTATCACAAACTTGCCCAGCAGAGCACCTTCCCTGTCCTATAAGATTAATCACTCTTCAAGTTTGTCAATATATAAGCCAAATAGGGTAGGGGACAATGGGAACCCCTGCTTGAACCCAATATCGCTCTTGAAACTTTCAGAGATACCAGCTGACATTCTGATTTTGACTTTAACCACTTCATATAATCTATGGGCAGCTGCTCTAAGATGCATAGGAACCCCAAGTTCTTCCATTCTGTGCCAAAGCTTATCCCTAGGGACTGTGTCAAGGTCCTTTTTGAAATCGACAAAGCAAAAAAATACTTCCTCCTTTTTCTCTCACGCTTTCTCAATGACGTGTCTTAACATTACACCGTGATCAACCGTGGAGTGTTTGGGTCTGAAACCTACTTGTCCTTTAGCACGCTTACCTCTTTCTTTCACCCACTTTCTAATTCTGTTTTCTAGCATACTTCCGAATAGTTTTGCAAACAGGGGATTTATCATTATGGTCCTGTAGTTGGAGGGATTATTGGCATCGCCACTCTTGAAAGCGGTATTGCCAGGCTAGTTGTCCAATCTGTAGGGAATCCCTACTGAATGATGTTGTTGAAAATTCTTGGGATGTGAGGCACAAGAGTTTTCGAATCCCACTTTAGATACTCTGCTTGGAGTTCAACTAAATCCTTTTCTTTTCCAGCACCCAACTTCTTAATACCCACCTCAACCTCTTGCACTATGAAAAGCTTAGTAGCGGTGTTGACCAACGGGGGGGGATCATCCTTGAGATCTTGCTCATAAATTTGTTTTGCATATTCAAACCATTGATAAGCTGTGATATTGTTTGCAGTTTGCTTCTTTCTGGTTTGAAGTTCCTTCCAAAATAACTTGGGGTTGTTTTTCCCAAGGAAGATTAGTTCTTCGCTTCATCAAATCATGAAATCAACTTTTTTCTTTCTTAAAATCCGCTTGTACGCTTTGAAGTCAGTTTCTTTCTTATTTGATTCTTTCAAAGTTCTCCTTGATTTTTTGCATTCCTCATCAAACCAAGCATTAACCGAGAAGCAATTTGTTTCAGATTTCTTATTTTTTACTTTTTTGCATTCTGAAAGTGTTGTTTGAATTAGATCCATTAGTTCATGGCAATGAAGGCCCTGGGATTGAGTTTTCTCCTCCTTAAAGAGCCTCTCTAATGCTATCTTGAAGGTATTCTGGTTTTTTTGTGTCAAAAGAATCCTACCCTTTGGGGGTGACCGCTTAATGCATGGAAGTTTTATCTCACCCTATTGTTTTTCAGTCCAAGATAATTTTAGATATATTGGTTTGTGATCAGATTTCAGATCTCGGATTTGATTCCCAATCTGAACTTCCTCCATTTTCTCACACATGCCTTGTGATCAAATTGCATAATCCACCACACTTGCTCCATTGTAAGTGTTTCATGTGAAATTTCCTGAATTCGCCCATCTAGTACCATTGCAAATGACTAAGTCAAAAGTTCCACATAGAGAAAGTAGTTGCTCCCCAAAAAGATTGCAGCTTTTGTTGTCCTCTGAAAATCTTGTCCACTGATGATTTCTTTCTTCTGTGAGCCAAATAGGATTGTAGTCTTCCTTACCACGGAGAATACTAGCTTGTTCATTTGCAGTCCTAGCATTAAAGTCACCCACTAGAAGGACTTCACTTAGTTGGGAATACGTTGCAATGCCGTTCTTTAGGGTTGCAAAGGGATCTTTGTGGTTAAGCCCCCTGCCTTTGTAAGTTTTTGACACTTGCGGGGAAAAATAACATGCTGCAATTCTGATGATATTTCCATTTTCCGATATTTTAAACCAAATGAATTGTTTATTTGAGTCATCATTTTCTAACTGAATGAGACATCCTTTTTTTCTCTTACTAGAACCATGATACCCCTGTGTCCCTTGTCGTTTTCTGCTGCCTTGTTCCACACTCCCATCTTCAAATACCCTTCAAATAAAGGTGTTTTACACCCTTCACGCTCATGTGTTTCCACTAGACAAACTATGTCTCTATCTTCCGCAATAGGCCCTAACCCAGGTCCCCGCCTCCAAGGATAGCCTCTACAGTTCCAGCAAACTAAACTTAAGGAAACCTGAGTGGAGTTTGACTGCTATTTGTTTTGGCGTGCCAGACTCAAAGTCGAGTCCTAACCCCTATTTTCCCATATTCGTATTTTTCTGCTAAGGAATTTGCTAATCTTTCTTGATTACCGCCTTACTATTTTGTTTTAGGAGGGCCAAAAAAGGCAATACCTGCTTTGCCTTTGTATAACCATGCCCTTTTTCCCTCATGTTTTGTTGCTCTAACCTTTGACATCTCTTCCCTTCTTTCCTCTTACTGCCTAATAGTTAAATCTTCTTCTATAAAAAAATGAGAGCCTCTTAATAGTTGCTTCTTGCTTAGCAAGATTTGCTTGTCATGTGTACTTGACATTGTGACTTTTATGGGTCTAGACCTCTTGCCACTAGACTTACCCACCCTCCATTCTTGGTAAATTCGCCCTTGCCAAAGCATCATGTCACTCAAAAAGTCTCTTGCAAGATCGAGTGTACCTTCATTTTCTCCATAATCTCTCACTCCTTTAATAATTATGTTCACTACTCTAACTTGACTTTCTTTGATTTCATCATCCTGTATGGTGTTCCCCTAGATGTTTGCTTCTCCTAAGTTAATGGCAGATTTGCTAACAACTTGTGCCCACGTTTTTTCCATGGGCCTTCCTTACACTTCTTCCCTTCCTTTCACTACCTGATTGTTTGCTTGTGCAACTGCTTTCCCCTCCTCCTTTGATGTTTTAGAGTCCATCCTACCACTACTTTCCCCTGCCTCATCTTTCATGGTTTTCCAAGCATCCTTCATCCTTTGCCATTCCACCTTTCCTACCGAGAGAGTTTCTTGCAATAGAAACACTTGATCTTTTAAAACCTTGTTGCTTTCTGCTAAATCCTGATTTTCTGCTATTAATATATGGATTCTGAGGTCTCTCTCCTGTTCTTTGGCCTCCAAAGCCTCCAGTCTCCCCTTGGCATTTAGTAGCTCTTGCACATATAGATCAGATGACCATGTAAGAGGTGTAGATGTGGGGCTGTATAAGGTATAATCTTTTCTTCCTTTGGCTCTATTGTTGCCCCCTTTTTGAAAGAGAGGTGGTTGTTTCTTATGCAGAACCAAGCTGCTTTCTCATTGGGAATTTTTTTCCTTGTCTGCTCCCATTTTAAACGATCTTCTCTACGTTTTAAAATACCTTGAAACTATTTGGCATTAACCCAAACCCACTTCCCTGTTTTGCTTGAAGATGAGATTTTCACTTGGCCTAAATGGTTTGTTTCAATAGTAGTGGGTATTCCTTGCGCATTTTTTATGTGAGCTACTGACTGTGTCTCCATTGTCATAGGGAAAAAACACAAACTATGAGGTAGAGCTAGATACCTGACTCAATTATGGGCAGATGTAGTTCACAAAGTCCCCTGCCTGACCCCACCAGCTGGCAAGGAAAAGAGACACTAGGCCCCCACTAAAAACCCTCACAGAATGTGGTTGGGTCCTGCTGCAGCGACGGGAGCTTCCTTGTATTATGAGACGGGGTGTCTCTGCCAGTGCTCCTCCCTTGACTGTTTGACAACTCTACTCGGTTCCCTGTCACAGGAAATGCACAACAACCCACCTCTGCTCGGTTCCCTCTGCTCTGCTCGGTCCCACCTCTGCTTGGTTCCCTGGAAATCGCACAACCTCCCACCTCTTCTCGGTGCTTGGTTCCCTCAGTGCTGCCTGGTTCCCTACTCGATGCTCGGTTCACTATGCTCGGTTAATCACCACTTAAACGATTGCTTTGTTTTTTTTTAATCGTTTCATAATTTTTGCTTTTCGCTTTGCCTTAGACTTATTATTTTTTCGTTTCTTTTCTTTTACCGGAAAAGCGTGGGCAGACAAAACCGTTTCTTATGCATCTTTTAAAAATGCATTTAAATTTATAATTTCTATCATTTGAACTTCATTTATATTTTACATATGTTCTATATTTATCATATAACAATATTAATAATTTAAATATATCTCTTCAACAAAGGTGGAGGTTCAACATACAAGATGTCACTCAAAAGAGAAATACAAGATGTATGTGAAGAAATGTGGAAAGGTTTGGTGACTAAATAACTAAAATTAGTTTCCTTGTAGCTATGTCTTTTAGGTTTCTTTAGTTCACACAGGCTCTTACTCAAAATTTGTCCTTGATCAAGTGGTGTTTATGGAATAATTTCTTCTACTTGACCTGCAACTTCATGTAGATTTTCTACTTGTTGATTTTCATTGCCAATAGTGTGATTTGCAACAACAATAATTCCATCAACTTCTTGTTCTGCAAAAACAAAAGTGTCAATGCAATATTCACCATCATCTACAAGACAATCTATGAGAGGATTAGGAGAAATGATTACGTCAAAGTGTTCATCAAAGTTAAATACGCTTATAAACAAGGCATCTTTAGAAATAGGAACAAATAACCTATATGCCTTCATATTTGTAGTGGAGATTTCTCTCCAACTACGTGCAAAAGCACCTACCTTAGATCAACAGGATCTAAGGGTAGAGTTCATGGTGCAAGGAAAAAAATCATCCTTGACTTACAAGCAAACAATAACTAATAATTTTAGATTTTCTAATTTTTAATAAACAAATGCAACATACCTTTTGAAAGGTGGGCAACTACAGTCGTTAGAGGATGTGGTTCGGCGGCTTCAACAATCCGGTTCTCCAATTTTCTCCACCTATGGTTGTTAATGGGAATATGAATCAAGGAGTGTATGGAGTAAACTCAACATACAATGTGGAAAGGTGTGACAAAAAGCTGAGCAGTGTCATGAAAAAAGTAAGAATTTAAAGTTTTGGAATGTTTATGGGGAGACCTTCATAATGTATTTATAGGATGATCCAAGATTTTCTTGCCTATGGCATTGGTCCATGAATGCCATGGTTTTTCATAGTGCATGGTATTTGTCCATGGTTTTTTACCCATTCTCATTTTAGGGTTTTTTGTCCTTTTTTGGGAGAATGGGGTTATTTTGCAATAAATGCCCATCTTTCCTGTATTTATGAAGGGAGAAATAATGATGTTTTGGACCAATTTGGGTGGAATTTAGTTGTGAAGGTCAAAATGGGGGGAATAATGATGGGATTATGATGTATAATTATGGTGTGGACCACATAGAGCTATGTGGAAAAATTTTGGTGTTAACAGATTGCCCCCTGATGTGTAAGAGCAGGAGCTCATTGTATCGTTGACAAACATCATAGGATCAAGAGAGGTATGGTGACAACAATGGAAAAACCCGAGAGAACCATGTAGAGTCGAAGTCTCCTAATTCATACTGCGGTGGCTTTTGATCTATATTAATTCTCAAAATGGATGAGGTACATATAATCTCAGACATATACATGGATGAGGCGGACATACCCGTGCTTGTATCAATGTCTCAATAGAAAAATAGGGATCAAGGCTCAACTAATGGGAGTCGATCAATACATATAACCGATAGTACATAATGGTGGCCCCAATAGGAGGTTGAATACAAATACTGATATAAAGAACTGGTTTATAGAAACAATAACATTCTCTTGGAATGCAATATCACAACAACTAGTTCTCTGTTGATCTAAGGGTGCACATAACTGCATGGACCCAATGACTGAGAGTCAAAATCTCTAGGGTACAACAAATGACATCTGATATTGTAGATATATGGAAGCATGGTACTGAGGGGCTTTCGAACACTGTCACCAACGTAACCCAGATATCATAAAGGACGTGAAACTGTATGGGTCCCAAATAGACTCACCAATGTGCTAGAGTCGGGTGACAACCAGGGTCTTAGACCAAATAATGAAGGAACCAATACCCTGTACGAATGTCAACGGTGCGATAATGTAGATGAACTAGAGCATGTGAGACAAAACCAACCCAAAAGGCACTAAGGACTCCTTTCAAGTGGTCCAAGGACCTCATCAATGAGGTTGATGAAACCAAGATACAAAGACCTTTGGGTCTATCCCTTGGAATAGATGTGTTGACGTCGACAGAGGGAGACCTACAACTACCAATGCAATGAGGTTTCCTTGATAGAAGCACGAGAGGGACAACTAGAGATTTGGAACAATAATGGGATTGAGACACTGAATGGGGAACAAGGGAAGGGGAGTACAAGGGACTCAAACTTCCTTTGTTCAGAGTATAACGACAGGGCTAACCTGGCAGGAGATGACACTGACTCAATGGCAAGGAATCATAGTTGTGGAACGAAGCAGACGACTGTGATGGGATATACTTGGGAAGGAACTAGACAAGTGATATCCATGGGATGCAAGGGAGACTCATTGTAGAGTACGATGAACAAAGGAGACCCAATGGGGGGAATGTTGCCATAATGTGAGACTATATGCAATATGTCTAGGCACCAAAAGGAACCATTTGGGCCTTCTTCAAAGTTTGAGCAGGAAAAAGAGATAGAAGTATGGTCAGTATGATATTGTCTCGTGATTTTTGTCGAGCCCAAGATGGTAAATGCTCAATGGTGTTTTCATGTCTAGAGAGTCAAAAAACATGAAGAGGACTCCAATGGGGTCTCTTTTTCGTACAATAGTCTCCTAAGCCCGAAAAAGGATAAAAGTGTTCAAAGAAGAACTCTCCTAGACGAAAGGAGCAAAGTTGTAGGTAGTACAACCAGGACGAAAAAGGATAAAGCTATACTGATTAAACAATCATTCAAATAATTTTATGAGCATGAACGAAACCAAGTTTACTCGTCGATCTTTTCTTTATGAGAGGGCTGGAAAATAACTTAAATACAACCCATAAG
This sequence comes from Pseudotsuga menziesii, assembly GCA_001517045.1. NCBI lineage: Eukaryota > Viridiplantae > Streptophyta > Pinopsida > Pinales > Pinaceae > Pseudotsuga > Pseudotsuga menziesii. The sequence continues at coordinate 125,066 of LPNX010119156.1, forward strand.
TAAGTTTTTCGTATAGTACGGTCCCAATGTCCAAAAAAGCATAAAAGGATACAATGGGAAACGTTCCTAGATGGAAGGTGCTAGGGTGGTCCTTTTCTTTAATTAGTCTACATAGCCCGAAAAAGGGATAAATGATACCACATAGACATCTTTTCATATATTTTAATGAGCTTGAAAGGAAGCACGCTTGCTCAACAATATTTCAATTCTTTAAGGAGTCAAAAAAGATCTTAACAAAAACTCTATAATGGTCAGTTAAGCAAAGAGAAAGTGTTCAATGTGCCAAAAGAGGTGATGTTGGGACAATTGCTAACAAGGAGAAAAAATAACAGTGGAGCACTGGTGGGGCCTCCTTGCAAGACGGTGAATAGTGGTAAAATAATGCAAAGTCTACAGTATGGATGGAGCAAAGGGCTCGTGAACATGCCAATACAGAAGGGGCTCGACTTGCCTGGCACACAAATCGAGGACTTTCTTGGCACACAAATTGAGGTAACTCTGGGAAATGGCCTGAAAAAAGATAAGGAGAGCATATGTACGCTTAGTGGTGGGAAGAAGTGGTGATTCGAAGGGGATGAAAAATGCATTGATTCCAACAACAGATAAAACATATAATTTTTTTTTTAAGGGATGGAATAAGGAGGTCTTTGGAAATCTCTTCCAAGCCAAAAAAAAAAAAAACCTTGAGCAGGAAATGGAACAACTTCAACAATAAATCATTCAAGAAGGAATATTAGAATAGACAGTGATACTAGAAGAATAACTACAATCCCAACTTGACCTCTAGTATACACAAGAGAAAATTTTGTACAAGCAAGAATCAAGGGTTCGATGGCTAAAAGAAGGGGACATGAGTTCAAAATTATTCCATCAGACAATGATTAATCATCGACATCATAATCGCATCTCATATCTTTGGGATGCTCAAGGTAACTTGGTCACTCAACATGAAGATATAGAATATGAATTGATTACCTTCTATGGGTCCATTCTATCCGAGCCCCGAGGCAACAAGGATCTAACTATTCAAAAAATGGATCATAACATCCCCAAATTGGTTGTGGAGGAGCAAAATGAAAATCTAATGCAACCAATATCCCTAGAAGAAGTTCAGTAGGTGGTTATGGCTATGGAAAAAGTGAAATTGTTAGGGTGTCATGGCTTCATGATAAATTGTTTCCATGCCTCTTGGCTCATTGTCAAATTTGATGTATTGGAAGTGGTGGACGAGTCTAGACTATGTAGGGGTGTGCTTTCGACTCTTATCTCCACGTTCATAAACCTTATCCCAGAAGAAGAAGGAGCTCGTAGTCTAGAGAATGTTCTCCTATATCTCTATGCAATGTTATCTACAAAATAATCACCAAGGTTATCTCCATTTGGTTAAAACCCTTGCTTCCTGATCTAATCTCCCCAGAGCAAATGGGTTTTGTGGAAGGTCGTCATATCCTGGATGGAATTGTATTTTCCCATGAAGCAGTGTATTCTCTCAAGATCCAAAAGAAACCTGGGATGATCCTTAAATTGGATTTGTCAGAGGCTTTTGATAGACTAAGTTCAAAGTATATGGAGAATGTCCTTCTATCTTTTGGTTTCTTGGAGGGCTTGATGAAATGGATCATCTCCCCTACTTCCAATGTTTTTTTTAACTATATTGCTTAATGGATCCCCCACAGAAACTTTTGTGCCCTCACATGGAATTAGATGGGGAGATCCTCTTTCCCCACTCTTATTTGGCTTCATGGTTGAAGGTTTGGGTCGATCCATAAAATATATGACCTCAGAAAACTCCATGAAGGGGATCAGGCTAGATGGGTAAGTCGCCTCCCACCTTCAATTCATTGATGATACTCTTCTCTTTGGTACCCATTCTGTCCATGAAGCTTAAGAAATAAATTCAATCCTAGAATATTTCATGGAAGCCTCTAACACTACCATTAACAAGGATAATATCGTCTACTATTTTTCAATGTCCCCCTGAGGCTCCAAGTTAGAATTTAATAATTGCTTGGATTTCAAAGGAGTACCCTCATGTCGAATTACTTGGGATCTCCTGTAGTTGAGAAAGCGTAAGGAAACATGTTGTGGGAGAACCTTCTTTCAAAGCTAGAGAAAATTTAGAGAACTAGGATTTCTAATCTCTTAATTTTCTAGGTCATTTAACATTGATCAGGTTGTTACTTTAAGCAATGCATATCTATCTATTCTCCATATTGGCGACCCCTAAATCAATCTTGAAGTCAATTAAAATTTTGTAGCTTACATTCTTTTAGGTTGGAACTACAGAGAACATGAAGTAGGCCCTAGTGTCTTGGCTAAAAGTTTGCAGACCTAATTAGGAAGGTAGGTTGGGACTAAGGGATCACGATCTGGAAAATGTTTCCCTAGGAGCCAAATTGTGGTGGAGATGGCTAAAGAATCCTCTCTTACCATGGGGAAATTTGTGGAACTGGAAATATGTTGTTGTTTGAAGCCTAAAGATATTATTCATTTGGATGATCATTGTCCTGGCTCAATGATATGAATGTCGATTGGGGCAATAGGGGGTTGGTTCAAAATAAAATTTATGGGAAATTCGCAATGGCAAAATTTCCCTGTTTGGGGAGGATGCGTGGCAACAGTCCCCACCCCTAAATTTGGATCCCTGGTGGGCAACAATATATGATCAATATCTGACCAAGAATGTCACTAGAATCCATCAGTGATAGACTTGCAATGTTTCTCCACAACTTTCTCAAACTTGGATTCCCTTGGACCAATGGGAACTTCAGGAGAGCATATCAAGAGGGGAAGCCATTAATGATGAACTAGACCTTTGAAGTATTCAGTTATGGATGGCCAAGACATTCTTAGATGGGGCTTCTAGTCGAAAGGAAACTCCTATCTAAAATAAGCCTACTCTCTTCTCCTTCATAATGGTGATGAAGACAAGAGGAGGATCTGGTAGTAGATATTGACTCAGAACTTGTGGCCTAAAGTCTCTACCTTCCTTTGGTTGGTGGCCAAAATTCGAGCTCTAACCTAGGATCAAATAAAAAAATGAGGATTTGAGGGCCCATCATGATATCCCCCATGTAATCTAGGGGAGGAAACTCTCAATATTCTCAACCTATATACATTCTCATATTCGATCTAGGATAGGGGAGCCAAAACTCTTTGAACTTTAAATCATTAGAGAGATTGTATCAAGGCTAAAATTGAGTCATGGATATCGAATTCCTTCAAGAATAAAATGCTAAATAGAATCTGGAAACTTCTCTAGGGATTGACTATTTGGGAAATATGGAAAGAAAGAAATTACAAAACAGTTGAGGACTCCATAATGACTGGATATCAGGTTAGGCTCCATATCAGAAAAAAAACATAATTGAGACAATCAATGTTGTCCCTTGGCGGGAGGCTGAAAAACATTGCCCAGAATATGAAAGATCCATCCTATAATCTTGGCTTCCTCATCTCTCTTGCATTCCCTCTATGTCACCTACTTTCTCTCCCTCTTCCTCGTCTCCAAGTCGTTGGTCTCCCCACCTTGTGGACTTCATTAAGCTAAATTTTGATGGTCATCCAAAGGTAACCCAAGACTGGTTGGTGTTGGTAGTGTAATCTAGGACAATACTTTCCAAATCATTTGACTTTACACAAGCGCACTCGGTAGAAAATAAACAATGATGCAAAGTAGCAAGCCCTCAATCAAGGCCTTCTCATTACCTACAGGTAGGACTACACCAAGCTTATTATGGAAAGAGACCCCCAAATTGTCCTCAACATGTTTAAGAAATTGTGACATGGGGCCTCAATTAGCAAGGTGTCCAGTAACTAGAGATTAGAATTGAAAATTGAAAAGCTCGTTGAAATCCTTCAAACTCTAAATCGTCGGGCGACTTTCACTCCTTCACTCACATGTTAGGTGAACTATAAATAAAGTGGTTGGCCATTTGGAAAAAAGTGATGCCTTTCAATTAGATGACGGTCTTGGCTCGCAGTGGTAAGGGATTGTCTCCACAAACATCAATCACACATGTTATTCCATTGGAAATCAAGAAATTCAAACCTGGATGCAGGCGTATGAAAGGGTGGAGGTGGCTAGCAGGGGTGATGGGAGACTCGACCCACAACTCGCCACCTAACCATTTCATAACCAATGACATGTCGGGGTCATGCATGCGAGGAAGGTAATCAGTTTAATCTGTGGATTATTTAGCAAACCAAGGATTCAAGTGAATTAGTACTTGTGGATCCTCCGAAGGAAAGAGGGGAAATTGGAAACTAGTCGCAATAATGAGATGGCAGGGTCGTCGAATGGAGAGTGTCATGGTGATGGCGCTCATGATGGTGGTGAGGGTATGGAGGAAAGATAATGATGGAGTAAATTGTTACACATATGGCTATCCTTTCACAATGTTGATGGTGGTTATCGACAACTTATATCATGGAAGCTCTGTAAACAAGAGATCGACTACAACAAAATGAGCAAGTTAGGAAGAGACTTTTAAAGAGGTGGGTCTAGGATTGTGGTGGGTGTTCTTTGAATTATGTTCAAAGTATGGAAACATCTAGGTTTGCGTAGGGTCTATGTGGTTATAGGTGACGCTTCCACATGCCCATAATCAAACAAGATCTAATTGAAGCAAAGCAAGAATACTTTCAGGAGGTCTTAGTGGAGACGAGGTAGTATTTGGACCATGTCGAGCAAGAGATCGAGGAGGGGAAAGGGGTGCAGGAAGTTGATGAGGAACAGATGGAGTGGATGGCGAAGATTGTGGATCTGAGCTCATCTCAAACCCATGAGACGAAGCTTGCGAAGACAATGTTGTGTACTGGAAAATAAAAATGATTCTTTGGAGAGCCCTGATGGATGCCCAGGGGAGCGAGTCTGAGTTGAGAAAGTGTATGAATGCGTTTAATGAGTGGAGCAAGGGCTAGATCTTAAAAAGTAATGCTACGATGAATACGACAGTGGATGTGATTAAGGAGAAACTCAAAATAGGAAAGGTCTTCAATCCCAGGACCTCGAAGAGGTCTCCTAGAGACTAGAATCCTGAAGCCTAAGAGCATATTGTAACTATATATAATGAAGCATGATGTTGTCATTTTTGCTGAATTTTTTTGTTGTTCTAGAATTGGAGTATGCAATCAGTAACTATGTTTTTCCAGCCTCAAGGGCTTTTGGTTTCTCTTTGTGCTGGTTAGTTTGATGGGATTTAGATAGTTGGTGGTTTAAGACTTTGAGGTCCACTTAGTTTCCCTTTGGAAAAGTTGGCAATGGGACACATGTTTGAAGGATGATGCATGGTTAACAAATGTATGGTACTTTATATATATATATATATATATATATATATATGACATTTATATTTTTAAATAAATAAAATGTTATTGCATCTTAAAATTTATAAAAACATATAGTTATTTTTCATTGTTTTCTAAATTTTATTATGACAATAAATATCATTATAAAGTTGATCAAATTCATAGATTAATAAAATTCATATATTAATATAAGTTTAAAAAAATTAAAATATTATTCTATCTCAAAATGTATACAAATTTATTTTTTTATTATTTTAAATAAAATATATATAAATAGTATTACATTGTCATAAAACCAAATTATTTTTTGTTACATAAACTAAAAATAAAATTACACAATATCATTATATAATAATGATAAAAATATTACATAATATTGAACTTTCATAAGATTTTATTAATATCTATCCTTAAAATATGAAATGAAATGGCATTTACATCATCTCAAAATTTAAGACATAATTTAATTATATTTCATTATTTCATAAGAATATATATAAATAATACAACAATTATATATTACTACTCAAAAATTACATTATTTTTATTATTATATAAAAATGGAAATTATTCAAATTTATATATCAAAAGCTATATATTATTAGATTTATAAAAAAATCAAATAATCTTTTTTATATATTATTAAATTTTAATTTTTTTCAAAAAAATAATTTATTTTATTATTTCATATAAATGTAGTTGTAAAACTAATCAATTTCAAATAATTCAAAATCACATATCAAAATTCTTATATCATTTTTGAATAGCCACTTTTTTTATGCATTTTATGTAAGAAATTTAATATGCATTGTATGTAAGAAATTTAATATGTAAAATTTTTGAATGGGTGCAATAATATTACATTGGAAATATTTTAAAAATGATATAGTAATATTTAAAAGATAATAAGAATCCTCCACAAAGAGGAGCATTCCCGCCACACATGGAGCCTCTCAAGCAAACACGCAGATCATGTCAAACTGTACCTGGTGACCCCATGATCATGTTGTATTCTAGATTTAAGGGAACCTCATGTAAACACGATCTCAAGGTTGGGATACTTCAAACCCCTCGTGCAAACATACCACCGCCTTCTCGCTCCAATTTTAAACATGATCAATCGTCCAGAAGGCATTATGAATCTACCCGCTCGTAGTCGAATCTTCATCCAGCTGAAGCACACCAAAGCACATCCCATGATGAATTAGTCGAATGAAGCTCTTCATCCCAATAGCTTGAACACTCGGCCTAAGTTCCTGATCATTCTGGAAAATTGTCATGGGGGTCAGCTTCAAGGATGTTATAATATCCAAATTGATTGCATTCTCAGAGGACAAGCTATTGGTACTACCGTGGCTAGAAGAAAGAAAACAAAGCACAAGCACCCTATTGGCACGAGTCATTCTCATATGTTGTGCATCATGGCCAAGCAAGAGAAATCCAGTGCATGCTTCTCTAGTGTGGTTCATCCTAAAGGTCATTGTCTCGTGAGTGTAATGGAGCCTCGAATGCAAATAATATCAATGTCTTGAGACGAAGGAGCTGATTCAGGATCTGGGCATCTCATGGAGGATTTGGGGTCCATTTGCACCTGTGGGACCCGATACACCAAGACGCATACTCCGCTATGGTATACAAAGGCTCCCCTGAGCCAAACTATCTATGAAAGTGTCGCAGGAACGCTTGAAGCTAACAATGACAATGAGTTTGGTTGATAGACTAGACTTCCTGGAGGATTGAACCAGATGCCTGGCAAAAGGACAGATGAATTTTGATATGAAACCAAACGCCTTAGACAAAGAGCTCACTAGCAAGGTCTTCAGTATACCGATTTCCTCCACGCTACAAGCTAGCCTCACCGCAAGCATTGAGACTTTTTTTTTGGCTACGTGACTCAACATAGAGCTGCAACCCCACCTCCCCCACGTGTCAAATTGTTAAGGAAGCAATTTCTCCGCCAACTTGTTGGAACCATCCACAATTAAAAGGACACTGCTATATATATCTAAGCAATGGTTCTTTAATAATTAGTTGCTCCATAAAAAAACATATATAATGACTATGACTCAAACTTAGTCTTAGACATCTTTGCTTACAAACTACATAAAACATAATAAATATTTTCTATTACTACACATGTAATAGTTTGGAAGAGCATTTTTCAAAACTTATTAGGGAATCATTTTCACACTCAATACTATCCCACGTTATTTTCAAAATTTTTAACTTCAAACCAAACTGAAATCAAATTTGAATTATGGTGTATAATACAAACTTGTCAAGTTGAAGTTGTTCTGGTTTATTATTAGTTTGGTTGTCGTGGTTTATTATTATATTGGTTGTCTTGGTTTATGCTAAAGTATATCAGCTTGCTTTGGTTTAAATTAATTTAAATGCTATGAAAGATGAATAGCTAAATTTAAAGGTGAATTTTGTAATATTTATTTAGTGAAAAAACCAAAATAATATATATATATCTGTGGAAGACTCATAATAAATTCGAGTGATCATAATAAATCATAAAAAACGGTTATAAAATAATTTAATCTTGCCTGAAATAATTACTTCCAATTCCCTTTTATTGCATATAGAGTAGATGCTAGAACTCGGGCGCGTATGAATACAAGCGTTCCCTGTACTATACTGTGCTTGTTTATATTACTGGGCATTATCAAGGGCAGGGTCTTAGTATTATCGGTGGGAAATTGGTAGGCATCTGGGCACGGCTTGTTCCTACATACGGGAGAAAGCAGCCAGAGCCAGAGAGAGTTAAGGAGAAAACGAGATTGAATCCATCAATGACAGAAATGTTATAGAAATCAATTACAGTGGATTAACCATGTCTGTGTTCACTTCAGATCATATATCACAATCCAGGTATTTTGTTATATGATAGTCGGGGGGGTTGAGATTATTTAAAAGTAACTAAGAGCTGTCGTGCAGAATTCTAAGATAAGATGGTAATTTGTAGGATGGCTATATATGGTTGAGAGAAAGAGTCCAAAACTCCTATAATGTCTATTGACAATATAGATCCCTATTTTATTGAACTTCAAAACTTATAACCAAATCAAAGCAGCAGAGGTGGAGAGTTGAGATGAATGGGCATAGTGGTATCTGAATGGACCGATGGAATCAAATTCAGAACATTAGAAAAAACTAAACTGCTGTATTGGTTTTTCTTAACGAAGATCGAACTTCGACCAGACTTCTGTATACTCAATCCCAGGATGCTCTTAGATCGATAGTTCTTGTACCAAGCTTCAAGTAAAACTATAGAAATATATGCAAACCGTTTAATGTACTATCTTACCGTTTTCATGTATCATATTATATTTAGAGGTAGCACTATATATGAAATTATGGCTGGCATTTATTTAGAACTGTATGTGAAAGTAGCAGCAACGTTGAAAGAGATAAAAGAATCCAGATGTGAAGAATATAAATAAAAATTTGTAGCTGTGAATCACTCCATGCTTTATAGTCTGACAAACTAATCAAGAAGCTCTGCGTATTACGGATGCAACTTTTTGGGCGATGAAGAAGCAGAGGATGGATATCAAGTGTTGGATAAATACACCGTTTTCAGGTGATAATGCTGGACTAGAGAAATGCCATCATCTAATGGAGAGAAATGTCTGTAAATACAAGCACTAAGAAGGGATTGGTATGCCCGAGGATGACTAATCTTTGATCTGTTCAATGTTTGCCATCAACAAGCAAGCAAGCAATGGTTGATGGGCGTTGGGATGGAATCGTGCTTCCTTTCGATCACCACCGGCACAACAGCGCGGTCCACTGCTCGTATTGCCAAGAGCAGTGGAGGAATGCAGGCCGCAAGAGGCGGCGACAAGGAGGAATGCAGGCCGCAGAGCCTTGGGAGCGCCACTTGGCACTCATCGAATAGCCAGAATGAGTGGCCCTTACTGCGCAACTTGGCACTCATAGAATGGCCAGAATGCATGGCCCTCACTGCACCACTTGGCACCCATCTAATGGATAGAACGCATGGCCCTCAATGCGCCATTTGGCACCCATCGAACGACCAGATCGCAGGGTCCAGAGAATGCCACTTGCAACGCACTGGATGGCCAGATCTGAGGGCCCTCATAACGGCACTTGGAAGCCATCCAACGGTTCTCCCAGGATTTCCGTACGCCCATATTCATCCAATTTAGTCTTTCCGTACGACACTCGATAGCTTTCCGTACACCACTTGGTGGCAATTCAAGGCTATCCGTACACCACTTGGTTGATAGCGCCACGTGGAAACATAGGTTTTCTGATCATGGTTTTGCGCCGGTCACAGTGAATGACGCCGGTTTGGGCGGGTGAAAGCGAAGATGACGGTGAACGTAACGCCGGTTTGGGTGAAAGCGAAGATAACGGTGAAAAAGTAATGTAAGGTGGAGCCAACGCCGTTCTGAGATGAACGTAGAAAGGGAGTTCACTTTCGAACCGATCGGTGCAAACGGTCGGTTAAAGTGGTGCAGAAGGATCAGAAAATTTTAATGGCAGCCTCCGAACACTGAATCACACACTGCCTCTATGCTTCTGAATTCACGGTACATCCATCAGTTTCACATAAGAGAAGAACAGAAATAAATACGGCAACTCTTCATTAACCTAAGAATTAGAGGTGTGCCCTGAAACTACCAACATCTAGTTTATCATTTATGCATAAATATCGCTTTGGACAAAATCAAATATTGAAAGACATATGTGAACAAAAAGCCAAGTCCCTTGAGGTTGCTGTAGCTGTTATACCTGAGAAGTTTCTGGGCCCTGAGATTCTATAGTGGCATGAAAGACAACATACCTCCGCGACCCTCCCTCCTGTTGTGAGTCCATACCTCCGCCTCCACAACGTTACATTTTAGGTCTCTGAGCACCGCAAATATTTCAGATAGTAAACCCGGTCGGTCTGATCAGCTGCTAACTCCACGCCCACTGATTTTCCAAAAGAAGAAGGCAGAATGGAAGTAATTGATTTTCCAAAAGAAGAAGGCAGAATGGAAGTAGGTTTTGCCAAGGTCTACAAAACAAAGAATGAATATGAATGATTCAGGGCACATATTGATATCAGCTAAAAATGCAACCTTTCCTCTTATAAGATTCAAATATAATATATTTGTGTATTTCAACAGTACCTTCTCAATGTACCCAATTCAATTATGCTCTCATCTGTAGTTCTTTGTTGCCATTATCATATGTGACATGGAAAACTGCTGAAACTGCCACAGCAGAAGAAATTGTGAGCCTGGGCAGGACTAGAATAGAATAATGGGCAGGACTAGAATAGAATAATGGAATAATCGTAAGAGTATTCACCTACAAAAACATAATATCATTAATTACATACATACATACCGTCCATGAACCATCTCCCTCCCATCTGAAGAATACCATTTCTCATCTGTAGTTCTTTGTTGCCATTATCATATGTGACATGGAAAACTGCTGAAACTGCCACAGCAGAAGAAATTGTGAGCCTGGGCAGGACTAGAATAGAATAATGGGCAGGACTAGAATAGAATAATGGAATAATGGTAAGAGTATTAACCTACAAAAACAACAAAAACATAATATCATTAATTACATACATACATACCGTCCATGAACCATCTCCCTCCCATCTGAAGAATACCATGCTTGTTTACACTGTCCACCTGCCATGCTTGTTTGCACTGTCCACCTGTACCTGTAAGAAGAAAAAACCCAAATTCAACTTCAGAATTACATGGCAAGGCATAGACCTTTCAATCTGAATACCGGAGGGCCAATTCCTACTAAAACGCACGCACAGGCTGTTTTGATGGGGCAAATCACAGCTTAATGAAAAACTAACCCAATAACTATGGAATTACACAAAGAAAGAGAAGAGCTTCACCTTCACCAATGTTGTATGTCCACATACGGCATTGTCAATCACAACCCTGAAATTATATGGTAATTAAAAGTCTGTTCAATAGTAATAATCGAAAAAGAAAGTCTGTTCATTGGTAATTTATAATTTACAGACCATTTCCTCCCATTCACATTCAAACATGAGGCAAAATGAAGGCCACAGAAGAAACTACTAACCTCGGCGTATTCATTCGTATAACGAGCTTCTCATATTCATTGTTTTACACAGCTGCAGCAGCGGCCATTCGTTTTATGCAACAGTCAGGGAATCCCGGAACCGGTTGGCAGAATTTCTAGCGCGAGTTCGATTCTTGGAGTGGACCTTTGTCCCACCTGATATCACTTCTTCTTGTGATTTGTTTGCTTCAAGCATGAGCTGGGTTTGACATTCAAGCCTGAAGATTATCAACTGTTATCGTTCGGATTACCTGCACAATACTCTTGGCCCTCCATATAGCTGGCAAGGTTGATCAGTCTTTAGAGCTTAAGCAGCTTAATTGGGTTTAATGGAGCAGAGTCGAAGAGATAGTGAATTCCGGTGCATGTCTTAAACGTGGCGGTGGTAGTGTCCTTTCATGGATTAGGCCTAGGGTGGAGGTATCCTTTAATACTTAATTGGGAAAGCCAGATATTACAATATTGCTCTACTTGGTTTTATATCATCGGCATATTCATAGATTATTTTATTCTCACAAAATCCCTCAACGAGCTCATATATAAGTTTTCTTTATACACTCAGAAAATCGTTACATAAGGAGCTAATAAATAGACTCTTTTATAATTGAAGGTTTCAACACATGAAAATTTTGATTGAGAGTCACACAATTCATAACAATTTGAATTCACATATTGTTGGTGACTTATCTCTTGAATTGGTATGCATTTCATAACGTTTGCCTTTCTACATTAGTAAGTATAACTTCAACGAGATTTTCATGCACCTTATATTAGATTATGACAACACTTGAAATCAATTAAAAAATGACACATTACTATTAATGGTTTGCAACTGCATACTCTGTTTTACTAGGTCTGCACATAAGATGAGCTTGAGTAATCCCCAAATTCTTCAATGGAAAACAACTCAGAGCGTGTGTGCATGGCACTTTTTTTTTCATGGCAATATAGACAACCTTATATTAATAAAGTTGTGTCAAAATAGATAGTTACATCCAGCAAAAGAGAATTTGCAGATAAACTACATACTTAAGCATTCACAGCGAACCCATATATAAATGACCATACACCATTGATCCAATCCGAGCCCAAGAGAGAAAACAAAGAATTCCAGATATAAGCCACTAACAATACTGTCTGAAGTGGAATCAAAACTGAACAAATGCCAAAAAGAGACTATCACAGCACCAAGACGATTATGAATTTATCCAAAGCATAGAAAAGCAATTAAAAGCATAATACCAATACCTTCATTGATCAACTGAGTTGATTCATAGGCTTTTTAATTCTCACAAAATCCCTAAACAGCCTCATATAAGCTTTCTAAATTGATAAGTATAACTTCAACGAGACTTTCATGCACCTTATATTAGATTATGACAACACTTGAAATCGATTCAACATTAACACATAATTGTTAATGGTTTGCAAAGGCATACTCTGTTTTATCTCGACTGCAATTTGGCATCATAGGATTCCATTAGAATCCCCTTCTAAGTTTGGTTGGCATAGCATAATGGTTGTTTTTCCATTATTGTTCAAAGGTAACTTGAAGCATATTATCATCGACTCTTCCATATAGTTGTTAAATACTTAAAGGATTGGTCTCCTTTGATCTTAAAGTTAACCAATAATTAGGTGATAACATTCATGCATTTTCTTATTTGTCATTTTAAAAAGCAATGATTAATTATGTTTTTTCCTATATATTAGTTGTCTTGTCATTACAAAAGGAAATTCTTCATATCGCTACTTAATGAGCTTTTTACTGGTTATTTTTGTTTGAATATTTAATGTCTAGCATTGGAAAACTATCTAAGTCATTTGGTGAGGATCAATCATATTGGGTTCTGTTTTTGCTACTTTGATGTAGTACTGTTGTGGTGTAGTAAACTAGGCTACCAACATTACTTAATTATCCACTCATTGTTCTCAAAAGATCAAACTCTAGAAGAGTTACCCATTTTCACTTTGTTAGAGTAATTGTCATAATTAAAAACATGGGATCCACATTAACTGAATTTGGAATTGCTACCTTCTTCAGGTTAGTGATCATAGGTGTGGCAATAGGTTTGCAGTCCTCTATCTAACCTCTCAGCCATCAAACAACCTCAACTTTGAAATATGCACTAATTTTGAACACTTGAACGATGGTGAAATGGACTATTTTCCAAATTTGGGCATAAACAACAGCATTCTGGGCAGTGTTAAGAAAGTTCTGGGCATACATATGAACAAAACCAACTTGGAAGTTCTTGGCATACATATGAACAAAACCAGCTTGGAAGTTCTTGGCATACATATGAACAAAACCAACATGGAATTTCTAGGCATGCATACTAGCATAGATCCATTTTAAACTCGGCTCTATCAAGCATCGAGAGGGATCCAATTTCTTGAGGTGTACATTTTTTTTACCATTTGGATCCCTCTTGATACTTGATACATCTGGGTTTAAAATGGATCTATGCTAGTTTAATATTTTTTATATTTGATTTAAGTCGGTTTGTAATTTGCATTTTTCGTTTTTCTATTTTTTGATGTTTTTTTTTTAATATTTTTTTATTTATGTCGGAAAGCATAATGTGACTAACGTGACAGAATACCCCCCATAATGGGTTGGAGAGCACCTCACTTCTCTCGGTGCAATGAACAAAACCAACATTCTAAAGTGGAATAACAACATTGATAAAGACCCATCGAATGATTAAATTTCTAAGGTGGAACAAGGTTCTGTCGGGCCATGTTACATCAAGTGCAATGAACAAAACCGACATTCTAAAGTGGAATAACAACATTTATAAAGACCCATCGAATGATTAAATTTCTAAGGTGGAACAAGGTTCTGTCAGGCCATGTTACATCAATTTAGAGATCCTTGCAGGTTTTCTCTCTCCATTGTAAATCAAATTGCACTTAATGTGATGATAATTCAAAGGTTTCCATATAGTTAAATGATTAATTTAATGTGGAACATGTCAGTCCATGTTAAAAGGGATTTGCATGCAACATACTTTACAAATATAAACATGAAAATGTAAAGGTAAAACTATGGCTTGCTTTCAATATCATAATATGGTCACACGAATGACCACGTTCATAATTTCTTTCAATGAACAATGTGTATGTAAAATCAATTTACATTCATCTTATTGCAGAATAAATATAAAATTTATTTGCATCAATCTTAATGGAAAATAAATAGAATCTCTATAAATAACTTACCTATGGAAATGGTAGGTCAAACATTGTTACAAAAGAGGAGACTTAATTATTTCCTATTTAAATAATAGTTGGAGAATCACATTAGGAAAGCTAATTGTTAATATTGGTCACAAAAATTAAAGGGATATTTAAAAACAAATTAGTATCACTTATGGCATTCTTGGAAGTGAAAGCCAACCGAAACATTTTCATTTGTGTGCCTACCTAGAGAGAATATATGCTTCTTCGATAATAACTCTATTCATTTACTCTGCAAGTTACTTTTTTCAAAATGTTCTTTAATTTTTAATATAAAAAAAAAAAATTTAATTTTTAATTAAAAATATGACTTGTGATATTTCTATTAAAGTCTATTTCTTCAACATTAAGTTTGGAACAGTTTAATTTGGGGGGGGGACTCTTTTACATTTCTTATACCTCGGATTTGCAATTCTCCATTGCAAAAGTATTAAGTAGACGGTGAACCCTATTGAGACTTACACTTGGCTAGGCAAAGTGAGGTTGGACACTTGGGAGGCTTGGTGAGAAGACATGATAGAGGTGGTAATTATTATGAGATTAACTTTATACCAACATATATTTGTTGGTCATTGGTATAACTTAGATAGGGGTTGATAACCATTCAAATTACAAGATATTAGGAATTCAAATTTTATAATATGCAGAGGTAATGCCTTGTTTTCATTTTTTGGGGGGAAAGGTTTGGAGATCATTTCCCAAAAAAATGTGAATATGTAGAAAGGCAAATCTTATTTCTATTTTAGACTAATGGAAATTCTAGAGCAAAGGTTTAAACATGGTTTAACCATAAAAATGTTCCAAAATTACATAATAATTAAACAGATTGAAACAACAATAAATAAGTTGGACATCTTGAGAAATGGGCTGAAAGTAAATGGATTGAAAGGAATCAAGGAGGAATCATGGAGTCTTAAAGGCCTTTAATGCTACTTTCATAACCTTGATCCCGAAAGGGGAGGGAGTCGAAACCCTTGGTAAATTCAAGATGATAGCCCTTTGCAATGTCATTTACAAAATCATAACTAAAGTGATAGCTAATAGATTAAAGACGCTCCTCCCAAGTCTGATTAGTCCAGAACATTGAGGATTTTTGGAAGGAAGGAAGTTTTGGATGGGATTATTTCGGTTCAAGAAAATATCCTCTTTGAAGACGAACAAGCGGCTAGGTATGTTGATAAAACTGGATATAGAAAAAGCCTATGATAAATTAAGTTGGCAATATATGAACAATAGTTTGGAATCTTTTGGCTTTGGAAGGGAGTGGGTGGAATGGATCATGAATCTAGTATCCACCCCCTTTTTCTCTATTTTTCTGAATGGGTCTCCGACGAGGCTATTCCACCCGTCAAGGGGAATCAAACAGGTAGATCCTCTCTCCCCTTTTCTTTTCATCTTAATGGCAGAGGGTCTAAGTAAGATCCTCCAAGACCAATCCACAAGGGGAAAGATACGAGGCCTAAATCTCCATGAGGGAATGGATAAACATATTCACCAGCAATTTTTGGGTGATAGGATGCGTATGGGGCACCCTTCAATCCAAGAGGCCCAAGATTTTAATAAAATCCTAAGGCTATTCACAAAAGCTTTGGGGATGGAAGTTAATGCTGAGAAATCATAGGTTTTCTTCTTCAATACTTCCCCCCTAGCACAAAGGAATATTGTTTGGATTCTAGGATTCTTCAGAGGATATCTTCCCTCAAAATATCTGGGCCCCCCTTAGGAGAAAGCACCATTAAGAAGTTGTCCTAACAAGACCTTTTAGATAGACTTAAAAGTAGGTTATCAAACTGGTTCCTTCGACTTCTAAACTTGCCCAGTAGGTTGATCCTGGTCAAATTTGTTATTCAAGCTATGTCGGTCTACCTCTCCTCTATCCTATTGGCACCAAAATTGGTTTTAAAATAGATAAGAACTATCCAAATAAATTTTCTATGGGGAGGAAGAGGAGAGAAATCCAAATTTGCCTTGGTAGGTTGGGATAAAATTTGTTGTCCCAAAGAAAGGGGGGGTTTGGGGCTTAGGGATGCTGAAGTTCTAAGTGAAATCCAAGGATCTAAGATTTAATGGTGCTGGTGCAATCACAAGAGGGAACCATGGGTGAGATTGTGGCACAAGAAGTATGCAAGGGACAGAACAAATGATCAGGTAATTCGATACAATGAGGAGAGACTGGGTTCCCGTATTTGGATGAAATCCCAATCTGGACGAAAGCTTGTCCAAGAGCATAGATTTTGGGAAATATGTGATGGTGAGCTCACCAAATTTTAGGTTGATTCGTGGAATCAATTTCCCAAACTGGGAGAGGAACCTAGATGGAAAACTATCAAGGCCAGAGCGATGGAAGTAGGAAAAGTTACGGTGAGTCACTACTAGGAGGACCTGCCTATGGAGGAACATACGCATTGGGAGGTCCTAGTTGGGATGGATGGCCTGGGCAATGTAGACAATAGGGACTCCCTCCAGGCTACTCTCTAGGAGAGATTCATCAGTATCAAGGTGGGGATGGATAAATTGAGATGGGGATACAAATAGAGGGGAACTTTTAGAATCAAAGAAGGTTATGACATTCACACAAGAGTGAGGAAGCAGGAGAAGTAATTTGGAAAAACATTTGGGATACAAATCCAGGGCCAAAAGTGGCAATATTCTGTTGGTTGGCATTTAAGCGCATGATCTTGACTGGGGAAAATATCAGGAAACGTGGTGTGCACAGACCCTCCCAATGTGTTTTATGCTTCAACAGTGAAGAAACCATGGAGGATCTGTTGGACACTTGCCCCTATACGACATCCCTATTAGATAGAGGAGACATGAGCTTCAGGAGGAGCGATCGAGTTAGAGGCCAACCTGGCCAATCCCTACAAAACTGGAATCTTAAAGCTTTTAAAAATCCTATTTTAAGAACTCTGTGGATAATGTTTCCTGAGATGGTTATGTGGATTGTGTGGAAGGAAAGAAACAATCATATATTCTGGGACCAAAAATGCAATTATGTAGAGGTTTGGCATAGATTGGTTAAGAATCTCCTCAAAACTATTAGAAGCGCAGTGGGATGAGAAAGACAAGGACTTCTCAAAGGAGGAAGCTCGTATAGTGGTGAGTTTGGGTTTGGGAAGAAGTGACTTGGAGGGGCTTAGACAGAGGGCCAAATTGTGCAAACCATCAAGCCCAAACTCTTGGTCTCCCCCACCACCTCACTTGTTCAAAATCAACTTCGATGGGGAAACGAAGGGAAATCCGAGTGCATCAGGGTATGGGGGTGTTTGTAGGAAGGCGACCGGAGAAATAATAAAAGTTGTTTTTGGTCACATAGGCAAGGACACGAACAATTCTACGGAACTGGGAGGCTTACTCCAGGGGATCAAGCTTGTAGTCGAGGAAGGCTAGCTACTAGTTATCATAGAGGGGGAATTCAACATCATAATACAGATGGAAAAAAAATTGGCTAATGGGCAATCCACAGAATAGACTTCATCCAGCTGGAGATTTTCGGGACGGCTAGATACACTGAGGACCCTTGTCTCTTATCATAAAATGGTATCCTTTAGCCACGTCATACGGGATGCCAACAAGGTGGTTGATCTCCTTACCAAACTCGGTGTGGAAGGGAGTAGAGACCGCATTTTGGGCACGATGGATGAGTTTAGAAACGAGAGATGCACCCCTCAACCTCGTCATCTGGCTACCCTTGATTTTGAGATTAATCGACAGATGGAAGGCTGCGGTCGGGGTGCCCATGATGGTGATAGGAGGAAGGTGGATATCATTGCAGTGTTGTCATCCCACCAAATCTAATTAATGGGGAGAATAACAAGTATTACCGACCTCACTACAAAGTTTGATACCAAAAGGTACAAGAATAAGCGTGGAAAGGGACAAAGGTCGGTTACGCATCAAGACCTAGATTGGGTAATAAATTGAGGTATGATGTTAAGATGTGTGAATGGTACGTTGATGGATGACAAAAAAATTTGGCAGGAGGAGGGAAAGTACATGTTGGCTACGGCAATTATGGATCCCTCGACCTTATATCCGAGGGATTTTCTCATCCTTTCCACCCATATTATTGGTGAAATTTCTATGTTTTCTGCTAGTGCTCAAGGTAAGTCGCCTGAGAAGGTGCTTAGGTACAACCTCACTATTAGTTCTCTACCTATTTGTGGGAGGATTCCTTTGCATCTACCTAGAATGGCACCAAAGCGACCCATGAAGGTGGAAACTTGGATGGGGTCGGGCACTGTGGGACAATTGTGATAAGGGGAATCAGAGGGGAAGGAAACAGGGTCACAGGGGTCGAGTTACGCGTGCCCAAGCGCATGCCCATGAGGCGGCCACTTTCTTTAAGGACTGCATTCCCCCAGCAATCCATAGTGATATTGAGACCGTGGAAAACATTTATGGGAGGAGGTTCAGTCGGTACCAATTGAGGAGATCTGAATGGAAGTGGAGGAATGGGTCGTCGACCCTAGAACCACCACGTGAAGAACAGCAGCGTATGATAGGATGTTAATGTTATATTGGGTAATGAAAAATATCATCTTGCATGTGTCCATGGAGGGGGATGCCAAGAGGAAGGGGGATGAGGAAATGGCTTGCACTTAGAAGGAGCACAACACGTGTAATGAAAGCCAAAGTTAATTATTAAGCTAGGTTAATTAATGTAAATAAACTAAGAGGTGACTTGAAAAGCCGCCTCTCTTCCCCAATTACAGTATAAATTACCGTGGCACCTATTATGTAATTCATCTCTACATTTTATAAAATATATATTACATTACATTTTCTCTTAGGTTTCCTATTCTTACTCTTTCATTGGTATCAAAGCCTCTCGGCTCTCAGCACCGGCCCACCTCCTTGCATTTTCCACCTCCGTTGCACCCACCTATTTCTCCCTTCATTACTCCATCACCCCCCGCCCATTTGCTCCACATATCCACCTCCATCATGTTTCACCCATCACCACTCCACGTGCAAACCCTTTCACGCTACTTCCAAACACCCACTCCACCCTCCTGCTACACGTTGTTGGCGCTCAAGTCCACGCTGCTCCCTCATCTGCTCCACCTTGCCCCCACGTGCATCTTCTCTCCCCCACAACGCTTCCCACTCCTCCATCTTCCATCTTCCACCCACCTTCTCCACCCGTCTGCCCCTTCCAACTACCCTTCCCCTCCAGCTGTCTCGCCTCCATCCGCCTCCTCCCGCTGCTGTTAACCCATGCCCCTGCTTCCTCTTGCCTCGTTGCCCATCCTCCCCATCCTTACCATTATTATCCTTGCCACCCAATCTACTACATGCCCTACTGTTCATCTACCATCGTTGCCTCCTTCAACGTTGTTTACCTCCCGCCAACGTTGTTTTCCTCGCCATCGCCCTCCTTCCGCCACTCTCTACGTGACCATCAAGTTTTTTTAATAATAAATTTTAATATTAATAATATTTATTAAATATTATTATTTATTAATATTATTATTAATTTAAAACAAAAACTATATTATAATTATTATTATTATTATAGTTTAAAAAAAAATAATAATAATAAAAATATAAAAAAATAATATAATATAATATAATATAATATATATATATATAAAGAATCGTGGTGGACTGGCATTATACAACAAATAAAAATAAGTCCACGTTCAGCACTGGAAATATTCCAGCAATCACCAGATCAATGGATGCTCGGTTCGATCAAATCAATGAGAAAATTAACAAGAATTACGAGGAACTCCACATAAAAATCAAACAAACCAATGACGATTTGACATCAAAGTGAACACAATTTATGTCACGAATAGAGAATAGCTTCCTCACTCTACAAGAAGACCAAAAGAAAAATCAAGCAGTTTTAACCGCCATCTTAGACAGATTACAAATCTCGAATGACCTGCAACCAAACTCTCCAAGAACTCCGGAGCATCCAGATCCTCTATTCAACATGTCGTCCTCTAACACATATACACAAGGAAGCCAAATATGGGTGAAAGTCGAGTTACCCAAATACAACAGGGACAAACGACAATGCATAGCGTGGATTAACAAAGCCGGGGAATATCTAGACATCCACAACATCCATTATGACGGCGAGAAAATTAAATATGCCTCCATGCATCTAGAAGGCAACACTTACAACTGGTACTTATAGTGGAAGAATACTGCAAGAATATGTTCTTACAACTGGGTTAGCTTCAGGAACGACCTCGTCAAAATATTCCAAGGCGTTGAAGAAAAAGAATTCTTTGCCAAAATCTAAAGGTTACAACAAAAAAATAGTTTTGATGAGTATACCTATGAATGGGAAGCGTTGCCAACTCAAGTCCCAGAGTTAACCAATGACCAACGATTACAGACCTACATACACGGTCTAAAACAACACATCTGTGACGAACTAGAGTTACACAACATCTCTACCATGGAGGAAGCACGATGTAAAGCCACGATTATTGAAAGCAAATTCGTTCATACAAACGTCGACCAAGACGACTCCAAAAAGAACCCCTTCCATTTAGGATACACAGGAAATCCAAGGTATACACCGCCTCAACTTAGGGAAGGAACAAAGCACAGTTTAGAGGCTGAGAGAATAAAAGAAGGAAAATGTAAGTTCTGTGGAGACAAATGGGATCCTAAGCACAAATGCTTACAAAAGAAATTATATGCTTGTGAAGCAAAGGTAGAAGTCAATGAACCAATTGAGAACGATGTAAATAGCCAAGAAGACTACCACCCAGGAATCGAGGATGACTCCCCACAAATCTCATTAGCCACTATTACCGGAATCTCCCAACTGCAAACATTGAAGATTAAAGGTCATATAAAAAATAATAACGTCACAATTCTCATCAACTCTGGCAGCACCCATAAATTCGTTAATGTCAACCTTGCTAAAGTATTTAACCTATTTATTCGTCCAAGCATTAGACGCCCTAGTCAACATCTAGTATAATCATGCCTAAGATGAATCTGTATAATCATGTAATCTGATCTCACTATCAGATGCATATATGAGGATATAATCTAATGTACCATTTAGGTACCTCATCACACGTTTTCTCACAATCATGTGACCATGTACTAGCTCAAAAGTGTTCATCTAAAGAAAGTATTCGAATTCACATTTTTAAAGTACATAAATGAACTAATCATCTTGCTTGTAGAATATGGCATCAATTGTTTCTTAAGTAGGATCACACAACAACTTCAAGTTTGATTCCATCAGTGTAGTTGTGGCCTAACATATCAAACCTCTTCAAAATATCGACTACATATTTTCCTTGGATAAGTAAAATCTCCTTTGGATTCTTCCACATCTCTAATCCCAAGGATCATGACAAGACTCTCAAACTCTAAGATATACTTTAGTCACTCCCTATCAAGTGAAGCACCATCCTCCCTCTACATCTTGTATTTTATGAATCACACCATTCTACAATGGAGTGATTGGTATCCTCCTCAGGTGTCAATCTTCTATGTATATTTGTGGGATACTCTAAAAGCTCTAAGGCTTACAGAATATACTTCCTAGGATTCAAGAAGATCGACATCAGTAGGGATGTAACTTTTGACGAATACTTAGCTTACAACAAATCCAGAAAGAGACCTGCTAAAGATCCTAAAGAATCAGAAGCACCCAGAATTCATGACACAACGATGAATGAAGAAACTCAAGAAGAAGATCAAGAATTTCAAGAACCTCAAGAACCTGTAGATCCACCACAGGAGAAGAATCCTCACAAGAGTAAACCTGCTTGGGTACGAGAAGCTATCCAAAGTGTGAAAAGATATGGGGCTCCAGAAGAGAATCACAAAGAAAGGAAGAGGAGCAAGTCCTGCTCCGAGTATGTAGCTTTATTGTGTGACTTTATCAATAAAGAACCTTCCAACTATGAAGAAGCGGCAGAAAGGAAAGAATGGAAGGATGCTATGATAGAAGAGTATCAATCGATCATGAAGAATGATGTTTGGGATGTTGTCCCAAGACTAGAAGGGAAGTCTGTTGTAACTTCCAAATCGATCTACAAGATCAAGCATGTTGCAAATGGCAGCATAGAGAAATATAAAGCAAGATTTGTGACTCGTGGCTTCTCACAGAAAGAAGGAATAGATTATGAAGAAACTTTTGCACCTGTAGCCAGATACACTTCCATCAGATCAGTACTTGCTCTGGCTACAGTGATGAAATGGAAGATACACCAAATGGATGTCAAGGCTGCTTTCTTGAATGGTGTAGTGGAAGAGGAAGTGTATGTAGAGCAGCCACTCAGTTTTGAGACACATGACAGGGAGTCTCATGTGTGAAGATTGAAGAAATCCCTGTATGGTTTGAAACAGGCACCCAGGACATGGTACGGCAGAACTGATGGATTTCTATCCAGTTTGGGCTTTACCAAAAGTAAAGCAAATTCCAACCTTTACTGCAAGGTTGAAGATGGCAACCCAGTGATGCTCCTACTATATGTAGATGATCTATTTGTAACAGGTATGGATGGGTTGATTGCTGATACAAAGAGGAAGCTTGTTGTTGAGTTCGAAATGAAGGACTTGGGTATGATGCACTATTTTCTAGGCATGGAGGTATGGCAGAATGTGGATGGAATCTCCCTCGGACAAGGGAAGTATGCAGCAGAGATCCTGAAGAGGTTTGGTATGATGGACTGCAAGGCCATGACCATACCTATGGCATCGAACTTGAAGCTATTGAGTGATGCTTCATCGGAAGCGGTTGATGCTATGATGTATCGTCAGATGATTGGCTCCTTGATGTACCCGATGAACACGAGACCAGATATTTGCTTTGCTGTGAACACCTTGAGCTAGTTCCTGACAGATCCGAGACATGTTCACTTGATTGTTGCAAAGCATATTCTGAGGTACCTGAAGGGTACAGTTGATTATGGGCTCAAGTATGAGGAGAATCAAAAGATTAACCTGGAGGGTTATGTTGATTCAAATTGGGTAGGCAGTGCCATCGATAGGAAGAGCACTTCAGGGTGTTGCTTCAGTATGGGATCAGGTGTGATCTCTTGGTTTAGTAGGAAGAAATCTTATGTGGCACTGAGTACAGCTGAAGCAGAGTATGTCGTAGCTTGTTCAGCTAGTTGTGAGGCAGTATGGCTGAGGAAGCTACTGTCTGATTTATTTGATCTCTAGTTAGATGCTACTTGTATACATTGCGACAACCAGAGTTGTGTGAAGTTGTCGGAGAACCTGGTGTTCCATGACAATTCAAAGCATATCGAGATCAAGTATCACTATATCAGGGATATGGTGCAAAGGGGAGCAGTGAGGCTCCAGTATGTTGCAACAGACGAACAGATAGCTGATGTGTTGAAAAAGCCATTGGCTAGAGTGAATTTTGAGTACTTCAGGGAGAAGCTTGGTGTTCTCCAGATCGAGGTTCCCTCCAAAGGGAAGTGATGAGTCTGTGAGCCATTCTGACATGGTAAGAGGATTGGTTCCTTCCATGGTCAGATGTAAGGCCTGAGCCATTCTATCATGGTGAGAGGATTGGTTCCTTCCATGTCAGATGTAAGTGCTAAGCCATTCTGATGTGACTGTCGGATTGGTTCCTACATGATCAGATATAAGCATTGAATGCCATTCTTGGAATGGAGGCACCTGGTCAGTTACCAGGAAAGCTCAGTTTGGGACTGAGGGCCATTTTGATGTGACTGTAGGATCTGTTCCTACATGATCATATGTGAGTGTAGAGCCTTTCTGACATTGGTTGTCAGATGTAAGTTCGGAGCCCTTTTGGCATGGAGGATTGGTTCCTCGCATGGTCGAATATAAGTGCTGAGCCTTTCTGACATTGGTTGTCAGATATGAATGCTGAACCTTTTTGACATTGGTTGTCAAATGTAAGTGCAGAGCATTTCGACATGGAGGATTAGTTCCTCGCATGGTCGAATGTAAGTGCTGAGCCTTTCTGACATTGGTTGTCAGATGTGAGTGTTGGGCCTTTCTGACAGGGTTGTGGGATGTGTTCCCACATGGTCAAATGTGAGTTCTAGGTGTGCCTTTCTGATATGATTATAGGATTGGTTCCTACATGATTAGATATAAGTGTTGGGTAGGCCATTCTGACTTAGGGTTAGATATAAGTGCTGGAAGAAGATCTACATGGAGGCTAGGCCTACAACCAGCATGAAAAAGGGCTAGCTCTGTAGAACTTCCTGTGACGAGAAGAATCAAGAGATAGCACCCATAATGATGATCCAGCAGAGATGTCCCAGAACCAAAGATGATCCAGATCGAGTGATGATCCAGATCCAAATGAAGATGACTTGAAGATGAATATGAATTGAATATGAAGATGACTTGAAGATGAAGATGACTTGAAGATGACGAGGACTCGAGGATGATCCAGATGATACAAAGAAGAAGACTTGTGCTGATAAATTGTGTCGAGAAAATACCTTCCTAGTTAACAGGGAGTGTTGACGTAATTGTAACTTCAGAATGTATTCACTTGTATTTCTTATGTATTGTACCCTAATGTTTATTCCAGGAAGTGTTTGTAATGTAATTGAGTCATGTCATTCCGCGATGTTCCGATCGGGAGTTTCTATAATATAAAAAAGTCATGTCAAGTCAATGTGGGTAACCCTCCTATTGTTCAAGGATTAAAGTCCCCGCAGTTCCGGGGCCTTAGGGTTGTTAGACTCACCTAGTGAAGTCATCCCTAGTGATTCATTGTCAAGTCAGGAATTAATATAAATAGAGTGTGAGCCTCTCTATTTATCACAAACTCACTCACACTCAGTTGTAGTGCATAGCCGAGGGAGAAGAAGTTGTTGGGGATAGAAAGAAAGAGACTACTGCTGTCGGGAGATCATCTTACTGTTTTGGGTTTTACTTTTGGTGTTGATTCTATCTCTGAGGAAGTTGCGGGGTTTTCTCCATTTATGGTTTCCCTGAGGAAAAACACTATGTTCATTGTCTCTTGTGTTTGATTTTTTTGCTTGTTATTCTCTCAGTTAAAGATCCTAATATAATGTTAGCTTAATGTTAAAAATCTAACATGGTATCAGAGCTAACCTGAGAAGAAGACATCGTACAGCTGCGGGAACTAGGGCTTCCTACTTTTTGGATATCTCTCCACATATTTTCAACAAAATAATGTTGGGCTGATTCTCCTCCCTAGGGAGCATCTTTCTGTTGAAGCAGAATCTGATTCTGAGCTTTTTTAGTTTTGGACCCGACACTGCTGCCGAAAATTAGGGATTTCTACATAAGTGGAATTTTTGAGTGAGCCCAGGCCTGGATTGATCTCCTCCTCAAAATAGAAGTTTAGAGATCAAGATCAAAGCATTTGGTTGGATAGAACTTCAGGAAAGTAAAACCCTAATTTGCTCCTGAACCAACACTGCATAAATTCAGCTCCAAATCTAGATCCGACATATTGACCTGGTAAGATCTAAATCTTTTGTATTTCCATTTGAGGTTCTTAGTTAAGATGTCTCATCATACCAAGCTTGATGAAAAGCTTGAGGGAGCTGATAACTTACAAGCTTGGAAGTATAGGATCTCCCTGGTCTTGGAAGAAAATGAGTTGGACTCCTACATCAATGAGGAGGTTCCAGTTCCAGAGGAAGATGAGGCTAAGGCCTTACATAAGAAGAAGTTGGTTACAGCAAAGAGGATTATTGCTTATTCAATCAAGGATCACCTCATACCATAGGTGTCCTCCCTCAAGACACCTAAAGCTATGTTTGATGCCCTAACCAAACTGTTTGAAGGAAAGAACATAAAACGGAAGATGACTCTAAGGAACCGGTTGAAGAATGTAAAGATCCAGAATGAGGAGGCCATCCAATCATACTTCACAAGGGTCTCCCAGATAAAAGAACAACTTGAAGCAGTAGATGAAGAAGTGGAGAATCCAGAAATTGTGATGAAAACCTTGAATGGTCTCCCTAGGTCATGGGATTCTTTCATCCAAGAAATCTGTGCTAGGAATAAGCTAATCAAGTTCAGTAGACTATGGGAAGAATGTTCACAAGAAGAAGCTCGAATAACAACTCGAGAAGAAAATATGGGAAGTGAAGATCAAGCTCTCACAGTACACTCCAAGAAAGACATAAGGGAAAATCATCATCGCCAAGGTAAGAATTCTCATCAGGAAAATAATTTTGTAAGAAGGGATCCATCCAAACTCAGATGTTATACATGTGATGAAAGAGGAAACTTTGCTATAAATTTTCCCATGAATAAGAGTGGATCCAAGAAGAAGAAGAACTCCAAAAGAATACATCATTCTCACATTGTTGAGGATGATGATCCTCCCAGGAATAATATGTTTTGATCTCCACTCTCACGGGAACTGCCACTCATGGAAGCAAAGATTGGCTTATTGACAGTGGGGCTTCCAAACACATGGCAGGTTTTAAGGAATCTTTTGAGAAACCATCTGAACATAATTCACCCCATAAGGTGAAACTTGGGGATGACTACCAATATCCCATAAAAGGTAGTGGTGAATCCTCCTACAAACTAGACTCTGGAAAGTATATGAAAATGAAGGATGTCTTGTTTGTACCAGGACTAAAGAAGAATCTTCTCTCCATATCGGCACTAGATGCAAAAGGCATGAGGGTTTCATTTGTAGATGGCCAAGTCCTCATGTGGCCAAGAGGAAAGACTATTGATGATGCAATAATAATTGGAGAACAAGAAGGAGGTTTATACAAATTGAAGGGCCATCCAGAACAAGCTTTGGTCCATGACACAGTAGAGCCAAATGAACTTTGGCATAGAAGGCTTGCACATGTGCACTATAGAGCACTACCACTTGCAAGCAAAGATGTTGAAGGTCTTCTAGAAATTCAAAAAAAACATGGAGTCTGCAAAGGATGTGCGGAAGGAAAGAACACAAAGAAGACATTTTCAAGTAGCGAAAGCAAAGCAAAAGGAATCTTGGAAATCATTCACTCCGATGTATGCGGTCCAATGTCATCCAGTTCTTTAAGTGGGTATGTATACTATGTTTCTTTTATTGATGATTATTCTAGGAAGACATGGATATATCTTATGAAGAACAAAGATGAAGTTTTCATCAAGTTCAAGGAATTCAAAGCCTTGATCAAGAACCACGCAGAAAAGAAGATCAAGACCTTTCGATCAAATAATGGCAGAGAATTCACATCAAATGAATTCAAAGAGTTATGCAAAGCTTCAGGGATTAAGAGGGAGTTATCCACTCCATATAATCCACAACAGAATGGGGTTGCAAAAAGGAAGAATAGAACTATCATGGAAGTTGCATGAGCAATGCTTCATGATCAAGATCTTCCCATGCATCTATGGGCAGAAGCTGCCAAAACAACGGTGTATGTACAGAACAGTACTCCACACAGAGTACTCGAGAACAAGACACCTGAAAAAGTCTTTTCCAGCAAGAAACTAGAAGTCAGCCATCTTAGAATATTTGGTTGTCCAGTGTACATACACATTTTGAAAGAAAAGAGGACAAAGTTAGATCCTTCAGGAAAGAAGGGTATATTTGTGGGATACTCTGAAAGCTCAAAGGTTTACAGAATATACTTCCCAGGATTCAAGAAGATCGACATCAGCAGGGATGTAACATTTGACGAAGACTCAGCTTACAACAAATCTAGAAAGAGACCTGTTGAAGATCCTGAAGAATCAGAAGCACCCAGAATTCATGACACATCCATGAACGAAGAAACTCAAGAAGAAGATCGAGAATTTGAAGAACCTCAAGAACCTATATATCCACCACAAGAGAAGAATCCTCACAAGAGGAAACTTGCTTGGGTACAAGAAGCTATCTAAGGTGCGGAAAGATATGGGGCTCCAGAAGAGAATCATTATAGAGAAAGGAAGAGGACCAGGTCCTACTCCGGGTATGTAGCTTTATTGTGTGACTTTATCAATAAAGAACCTTCCAACTATGAAGAAGCGGCAAAAAGGAAAGAATGGAAGGATGCTATGATTGAAGAGTATTAATCGATCATTAAGAATGATCTTTGGGATGTTGTCCCAAGACCAGAAGGGAAATCTGTTGTAACTTCCAAATGGATCTACAAGATCAAGCATGCTACAGATGGTGGCATAGAGAAATATAAAGCAAGATTCGTGGCTCGTGACTTCTCACAGAAAGAAGGAATAGATTATGAAGAAACTTTTGCACCTATAGCCAGAAACACTTCCATTAGATCGGTACTTGCTCTAGCTGAAGTGATGAAATGGAAGATACACTAAATGGATGTCAAGACTGCTTTCTTGAATGGTGTAGTGGAAGAGGAAGTGTATGTAGAGCAGCCACTCAGTTTTGAGACACATGACAGGGAGTCTCATGTGTGTAGATTGAAGAAAGCCCTGTACGGTTTGAAACAGGCACCTGGGACATGGTACGGCAAAATTGATGGATTTCTATCTAGTTTGGGCTTTACCAAAAGTAAAGTTGATTCCAACCTTTACTACAAGGTTGAATATGGAAACCCAACGATGCTCCTACTATATGTAGATGATCTGTTTGTAACAGGTATGGATGGGTTGATTGCTGATACGAAGAGGAAGCTTGCTGCCGTGTTCGAAATGAAGGACTTGGGTATGATGCACTATTTTCTAAGAATGGAGGTGTGGAAGAATGCGGATGGAATCTCCCTTGGATAAGGGAAGTATGCAGGAGAGATCCTGAAGAGGTTTGGGATGATGGACTGCAAGGCCATGACCACACCTATGGCATCGAACCTGAAGCTATTGAGTGATGCTTCATCAGAAGCGGTTGATGCTATGATGTATCGTCAGATGATTGGGTCCTTGATGTACCTGACGAACACGAGACCAGATATTTGCTTTGCTGTGAACACCTTGAGCCAGTTCCTGACAGATCCGAGACATGTTCACTTGATTGCTGCAAAGCATATTCTGAGGTACCTAAAGGGTACATTTGATTATGGGCTCAAGTATGAGGAAAATCATAAGATTAACTTGGAGGGTAATGTTGATTCAAATTGGGCAGGTAGTGCCATCGATAGGAAGAGCACTTCAGGGTGTTGCTTCAGTATGGGATCAGGTGTGATCTCTTGGTTCAGCAAGAAGCATTCCTGTGTGGCACTGAGTACAGCTGAAGCAAAGTATGTCGCAACTTGTTCAGCTAGTTGCAAGGCAGTCTGTCTAAGGAAGCTATTATCTGATTTATTTGATCTACAGTTGGATGCTACTTGTATACATTGGGACAACCAGAGTTGTGTGAAGTTGTCGGAGAACCCGGTGTTCCATGAAAAGTCGAAGGATATCGAGATCAAGTATCACTATATCAGGGATATGGTGCAGAGGGGAGCAGTGAAGCTCCAGTATGTTGCGACAGACGAACATATAGCTGATGTGTTGACAAAGCCATTGGCTAGAGTGAAGTTTGAGTCTTCAGGGAGAAGCTTGGTGTTCTCCAGATCGAGGTTCCCTCCAAAGGGAAGTGATGAGTTTGTGATCCATTCTGACTTGGTAAGAGGATTGGTTCCTTCCATGGTTAGATGTAAGGGCTAAGCCATTCTGTCATGGTGAGAGGATTGGATCCTTCCATGTCATATGTGAGTACTGAGCCATTCTGATGTGACTATAGGATTGGTTCCTACATGATCAGATATAAGTGTTGAATGCCATTCTTGGAATGGAGGCGCCTGGTCAGTTACCAGGAAAGCTTAGTCTGGGACTGAGGGCCATTCTGATGTGACTGTAGGATTGGTTCCTACATGATCATATGTGAGTGCAAAGGCTTTCTAACATTGGTTTTCAGATGTAAGTGCAGAGCCCTTTCGGCATGGAGGATTGGTTCCTCACATGGTCGAATATAAGTGCTAAGCCTTCCTGACATTGGTTGTCAGATATGAGTGCTGAGCCTTTCTGACATTGGTTGTCAGATGTAAGTGCAGAGCCTTTTGGCATGGAGGATTGGTTCCTTGCATGGTAGAATGTAAGTGCTAAACCTTGCTGAAATCGGTTGTCAGATGTGAGTGCTCGGCCTTTCTGACAGGGTTGTGAGATGTGTTCCCACATGGTTAGATATGAGTGCTGGGCGTGCCTTTCTGATATGATTATAGGATTGGTTTCTACATTATCAGATATAAGTGCTAGGTGAGCCATTCTGACTTAGGGTCAAATATAAGTGCTGGAAGAAGACCTACATGAAGGCTAGTCCTACAACCAGCATGAAAAAGGGTTGGCTCTATATAACTTCATGTGATGAGAAGAATCAAGAGATAACACCCGTAATGATGATCTAGCAGAGATGTTCTAGAACCAGAGATGATCCAGATCGAGTGATGATCCAGATCCAGATGAAGATGACTTGAAGATGACAAGGAATCGAGGTGATCCAGATGATACAGAGAAGAAGACTTGTGCTGATAAATTGTGTCAAGAGAATACCTTCCTAGTTAAGATGGAGTGTTGATGTAATTGTAACTTTGGAATGTATTCACTTGTATTCTTATGTATTGTACCCTGATGTTTATTCCAGGAAGTGTTTGTAATGTAATTGATTCATGTCATGCCCCGATGTTTCGATCGGGAGTTTCTATAATATAAACAAGTCATGTCAAGTCAATGTGGGTAACCCTTCTATTGTTCAAGGGTTAAAGTCCCCACAGTTCTAGGGCCCTAGGGTTGTTAGACTCACCTAGTGAAGTCGGCCCTAGTGAGTCATTGTCAAGTCAGGAATTAGTATAAATAGAGAGTAAGCCTCTCTATTTATCACACACTCACTCACACTCAGTTGTAGCGTCGACCTTACATTGCCCTTTCTACTGTGATTTTCAGGTTTTCTATAGGTGAAGCATTCACTCCAACAGATCCAAATAGCCTCCTCAGTAGATATTTTGACTCCATACAATTTCCACTCATGGAAAGGAGATATGGAGATTCAGCTGCACTCCAGAGGACTCTATAGAGTCACGATGGACACTGAAGATGAGCCTGGTTCTGCCATAGAAAAATCAAGATTCTTGAACAAGAAGGATGAAGCATTCGGTTTCTTATGCCTCTCTATTTCCCAAGATCTTCTTTTCCATATTGCGGTATTGAATACTCCAAAAGAATTATGGGACAAATTGGAAACTCTATATGGAAAGCAAGATGACTTGAGAGTTTACCAGCTCAAAAAGGAATTGATGTCTCTCCAGCCCTCAAATTTCGAGACTCTGAATGACTTTTTCACAAAGTTCAAGCACACTGTTTTACTCTTGAAGCAATGCAAAGTGGAGAAGGTGGATTATCAGCTCATCCTCGCCATACTCTCCAAACTTGGAGCTGATTATTCAGTTTTTGTTTCTACATTCCATGCGGGGAAGCTCACAACCCCTGGGTGGAATATTCCTACACTCAATGCCTTCATTGAGTCCCTAACAAGTGAACATGACAAGCTTGTCCAGATGGGGATCATCAGATCTTCCCATGATCAATCCCTCCATGTCTCGGGGCCCAAAGATCTGAAGGGTAAAGGAAAGTAGCAGAAGAACCCAAAAACTAAATTTGATGCTCCTACACCTAGAGTTGAAAACCAGCAGCATGATGAGTCTTCCGGCTCAAGGAAGAAAAAAGGAAAAGGGCACCATGGCAAGGAAAAATTCAAGTGTTCTTACTGCGGGAAGGGCTTCCACCCGAACATGCCTGCGTCAAGAATCATCTTGATGAAGCTACCTCTCTCCTTGAGATAAATCACATCAATCTTCCGAAAATATTTCGGAGGAGAGATCAGCAATATCGGGAACCACGGCATGAAAGAGGTCATGCCCTCATGGAAAGCACTTCGAAGTCCAAAGCACTTTTGATTGACTCTGGAGCTTCGAACCACATGATGGTTGAAAGATACTCCTTTTCATCCTTGGATACCGGCAAATCCATCCACATCCACATGGGAGATGACACCACCATCATTTCAGAAAGAAAAGGTACTGTTGATCTTGAAAATGGCTTTTTTTCAAATGTTTTGTATGTACCGTCTCTGGCATCAAATCTCCTTAGTGTCTATTAGATGACATATACAGGAGTGCCTAAGAGAGTTTCTTTCAGCCCAAATGATTTTGAGATAATGAAGCTTGCATCTGGGAAACTCATTGCTAAATGCCTTGCAAACCATCATGCAAAATCCCATGAGTTCTCTCACTTTGTTGCGGATGCAAAGCCCACCGCTCTACTAACTGATGGAAATGAGGTTAGTAGGTTGTGGCATGAGAGGTTTGGTCATCTTAATTTCAAATATTTGTAGAAATTACAGAAAAAATCCATGGTTGAAGGCCTCCCGATCATCAAGGCAACCACAGGAATTTGCAAGGGATGTGTGATTGGAAAACACCTTGAGCACAAGTTCAATCGAGGGAAGGCAAACCGAGCTACATGCATATTGGGGCTGATACATTTTGATATCAGCGGTCAGATTCCTGTCACATCCATGAATGGATCAAGGTATATTCTTACTTTTATTGATGATTTTTCAAGGTACACATGGGTCTTCTTTCTCAAAAAGAAGTCTAAAGTATGTGAAAAAATTTCTGAATTGAAGGCCTTGATCGAAAATGCCTCTGGGCTTAAGATCAATATCTTGAGATATGATAATGGAGGGGAGTATGTCAGTAATGAGTTGCTGCATATATGCTCCCAAAGTGGTATTCAGGTCCAACATTCAATTCCCTACACTCCCCAGCAGAACGGAGTAGCGGAAAGGAAGAATCGGTCTCTCAAGGAGATGACCACCTGTATGTTGGAATCAAAGAAGTTGGTTGAAAATTTGTGGGCTGAAGCCATGCATGCTATAGCATACATTCAAAATAGGGTGCCACACTCATCCATGAAAGGGAAGACCCCTTTCGAATCATACTTTGGACACAAGCCGGATGTGTCGAACCTGTGGGTGTTTCGGTCCACTGCTTGGGCCCGGATTCCACTTGATAAAAGAAGGGCTTTGTAACCGCAAAGCATAGAATGTTTGTTTATTGGGTATCTTGATGAATCTAAGGGTTTCAAGCTGCTGGATATCAAAACCAAACAGATCATCATCGAGAGAAGTGTCAAGTTCGATGAGCCTCTTCAGGAGGTGGAACTAGTGAAGGAGAAAACTGTTGAATTTCCTTCCGATTCTACTGAATATTTAGATGATGAAATTGGGGGTGATGACCATGATATGGATCCTATGATTTCTGATATCAGTGTACAGAAATCATCAGATGCTGAATCAGATGTTGAAGTGCAAAATCATCTTCCCACATGGGCTCGACAGACACTCCTCCGTAGGAGATAACATTGGAAATCCGGATGATCCAAGGAGAACCCGGTCTGATTTCGAAAGAGAAGGTATTGTGCTCTCTTGTCATGATAATTTGTTGTCTGAAAATTTTTATTTGATGATTAGTTTAGATCCAAAATCCTACTACCATGCTCTGAAGGATCCGAGATATCAAGTTGCCATGGATGAAGAGATGAATTCTCTTCTGAAAAACACTGCTTAGGAGCTAGTTTCTCTTCCTCCAGGAAGGAAATTGGTTAAATGCAAGTGGGTGTTTCTAACCAAGATTGCTTCTGATGGAAGCACCTACAAATATAAGGCAAGTCTAGTGGCAAAAGGTTTCTCTCAGGTCCAAGGTGTGGACTACCATGAGACCTTTGCACCGGTTGCAAAAATGGACTCCATTCGCCTAGTTTTGGCAATTTTGGCATCCAAGCACTGGGAAGTGCATCATATGAATGTTAAGTCAGACTTTCTGCATGGATATCTTCATGCAAAGATATACATGAAGCATTCTGAGGGCTACATCACTGATCCATCTTTGGTTTGCAAGGTAAAGAAGTCACTATACAGGTTAAAACAGGCCCCAAGAGAGTGGTATTCCAAGATGGATGCCTTCCTTCTCTCGCAAAACATACAAAGGTGTACATCAGATCCAAATGTGTATTTATAGCAGTTTGATGGTCATATAATTATTTTTGTTTAATATTTTGATGACTTACTAATCACAGGTAGCACAGTTGCCTCCATTTTAGCCATCAAAACTGGTCTCCACAATGCCTTTTAAATGAGTGATTTGGGGCTCCTAAAACAATTTTTGGGGATTGAAATTGAGAAAAAATATGATGGGATTATGGTCACTCAATCCAAATACATTTCAGACATGTTATTCAAGTTTAACATGGCTAATTGTATTCCTGCACCATTCCCTTTCCTTTCAGGGATCAGCCTTGAAGAAGGAAAAAGCACACCTCCCATGGACTGCACTATCTATCGACAGCTGATTGGTAGCTTGTTGTACTTGACACATTCTCAGCCTGATATCTGTTATGCCATGAATACTATATCAAGATATATGAAGCAGCCTCATTATCTTCTTTGGAAGGCAGCCAAGAGGATCCTCCAGTATATTCAGGGAACCAGGACCTACGGCATTGACTATGCTGCAGACTCTGAGCTAAAGCTAGTTGGATACACAGATTCTGATTGGGCAGGTGATTCTATTGATCGAAAGTCTACTTCCGGATATGTATTCATGTTTGGTGGTGGACCCATTTTCTTGTCTAGTAAAAAGCAGGCTGCCATAGCACTATCTTCAACAGAGGCCGACTATCGAGGAGCGGTGAATGCTTGCATCCAAGTAGTTTGGTTGCAAGGCATTCTTTCAGAGTTTGATCTTGGTAGTACTTTGTCCATTTTCCTCTTTTGTGACAATCAAAGTTCTATTAAGATATCCACATATCCAGTTACTAGGCAGAGGACCAAGCATGTAGATATCCACAATGCACATGCACTACATCAGGGAGCTAGTGCATGACATGACCATCATTCTGCAATACTGCCTAACTGATGAGCATATTGCAGACATCTTCACCAAGAGATTTTTAGAAAAGAAGTTCACTTACCTCCATTCACTGTTGGGGGTGAGTTCATCAGGGTGATTCAGACTACTTTCA
>LPNX010119156.1:163581-187362 GCA_001517045.1 Pseudotsuga menziesii
GATATGTTAGATCTAACTTCTCTTCACCAGCCAGACATCTTCCTGATCCAGGAAACCAAGATGGAGGAAGATGCATTCCTCCATGTAAGCAAAAAGTTCTAGAAAAAAAAGGGCAGTGCTACAATAAGCTCAAGGGGAGCCTCTGGAGGCATTGAAACACTGTGGGATGCCAAGAAATATGAGGCTATAGAAATCAAGAAAATCCCCCACTGGATCCTCACCCTGCTGAGGCAAATTGAAAGCAACAATCTGGTAAGAATCTTCAATATCTATGCTCCTAATTCTTACGCTGAAAAAAAAGAACTGTTGGAACCTCCTCTGGGAGGAAAGAAGTAACTTGCAAGGAAATGTAATTCTGGCAGGGGACATGAATGTCATCCTAATCCAAGATGAAAAAAGAGGGGGCTCACTGATCAGAGACCCCATCAGAGAAATAGTGGATGAGACTATTATGGAGTGGGACCTCATGGATGTAAAGCCCACGTCTGGAAAATATACATGGAATAACAGGAGGATCGGACCCAGACATATAGCTACCAGACTTGATCAATTTTTGATCCAGGACACCTTTCTCCTGATGGGCCTGAAGTTGTCTTCTAAAATTCTGCCATTCGGAGGATCGGATCACAAGCCTATCCTCCTTGAGATGGTGAAGGAAACGAATGTGGGACCAATCCCATTCAGATTCAATCCAATATGGGCAAAGCAAACTGAGTTTTTAAAAATTGTGGCAGAAACTTGGTCCCGTCCAGTCACAGGGTCACCATTCTATGTATGGGAGGAGAAATTGAGAAGGACCAAGAAATCCCTTAAGAACTGGGCTAAAGGGATCCCAAAACCCAAGCTGCTCTAGCGCTGGAACTTCATCAGGTCGGCATGGAGAATAGTAGTGTGAGCCTCGATGACATCCAAAAGGAGAGAAAGCTTCAAATGGACCTCCACGCTGCTTGCAGACTGGAATCTGAGTGGTGGAGACAAAAGTCTAGATGCAAGTGGCTCGTTGAAGGTGATAAGAATATTGGGTTTTTCCACAAACATGCAGAGGCCAGGAAAAACCATAACAACGTGAATGAGATCCAAACTCATGACAGAGTAATCAACCAATTTGAAGAAATAAAATCTGAAGCTTCCAGGCATTTTAATGAACTGTTCAAAGACCATCCAGTGGTTATAGACGCCGAACTTATGAGTCTCATTCCTAGAATGGTCACAAATATTGACAATAAAAATCTGAAGGAGTTAATCACGATGGATGAAGTTAAGAAGGCAATCGACAGTATGGAGGAAGACAGAGCCCCAGGCCCAGGTGGGTTCAACATCAACTTTGTCAAAATTTGCTGGGAGGTCATAAAAAAATATTTACTCAAAATGGTCTGTAAATCTCAGAGATGTGGCAATATTGGGGGCAACACGAACTTGGCATTTTTGGCTCTCATCCCCAAAGAGAAGGAAGCAAAATCCTTCGAAAGGTTCCGGCCAATATCCCTGTGTAATATTGGATACAAAATTATAACAAAAGTTATGGCCACCAGGTTAAAACATATCATGCCTTTCATTATACTAGAGAATCAAGGCAGCTTCGTTAAATGAAGGAATATATGGGACAATATCATTCTAGTACAAGAGGCAATTCACTCAAGTCTCAAGAATGGAGATAAAGGAATGGTGGTAAAGCTTGATTTAGCTAACGCTTTTGACAGAGTCAGCCACCCATTCCTTTTTCAAGTAATGCTAAGGTTCGGTTTCGCCTCTAAATTTGTAGCTTGGTTCAAGGCTTGTATCAGCAAGCCATGGATAGCTCCGCTCGTCAATGGAAGAGTTGCCCCTTTCTTCCAAGCTTCGAGAGGTCTGAGGCAAGTATGCCTGCTCTCTCCTCTGCTCTACAACATCCAGGCATCAGTACTAAGTTTTCAGCTGGAACATGCCAGGCAAGATCAAGATCTAACGGGCATAAGGATGGCTAGAGGGTCTAAGGATATCAACCATGCACAATTCGCGGACGACACACTCTTGCTTGGAGGAGCTAGTCCGATTATAGCCTGTCGATTCAAGCTAGAACTGAACCGTTATTGCCAAGCCTCCGGAAGCAAAATAAATTTTAGCAAGAGCCAAATCTTTGGATGGAATATAAATCCCAGGGAAATCTTAACTATCTCTCGGGCTCTAAACATGGTCGGAGGCGTTAGCTGGGATTCCTTCACGTACCTAGGGGTCCCTATCTTCAAGGTCAAAACTAAAAGCTCAGCCTGGAGCCCTATAGTGGATAAAATCAAGAAAAAAATATCGGGATGGGGGACTGTCTGGTTAAATCTAGCCGAGAGAGTAGTATTAATAAAAGTTGTCCTGAACAGCTTCCTACTCTACCAATGCTCCCTTCTTCTTGCACATATCAAAGTCATAAATCAGATTGAAAGCTTGGTAAGATCATTTCTTTGGCAAGGTGGGAATAATGATGGAGGAAAAAAGTTTGCCCTGGTAAGCTGGAGAATAATCAAATTACCCAAACAGCAGGGAGGGCTAGGAATCAGAGATGTTAGAATCCAAAATTAGGCCATGGGGGCCAAATTGCTCTGGAATGTGATAGCTCCAAAACCATCCTGGTGCAGTAGTGTGATAAAAAATAAATATTTCCCCGGGACGAGACTCCGGTGTTTGAAAGGGGACAGCGTGAAGAAGAAAGGGACGTCGATCTTCAATCTCTGCAAAAAATCGTTGCCTCAGTTCATTGAGAATCTATTCTGGATACCAGGCAATGGAAAAATGATCAATATATGGCAGGACGCGATCCAGGGGAAGTCACCACCTAATCTTCCTCGTTTGCACAATTGGATGAGTGCGCTGGGCTATAAAACAATATGGGATATATTGGAGTGGGAGATGGAATATCCAAATCAGTGGATAGGGTGGGTTTTACCAGATTGTCCAGAAGACTTAACGCTTGAAAAAAACCTGTTACTCAATCATTTAGCTAGATTATCTCTTGTAGCGAAGAATAAGAAGGATAGACGCGGCTGGGGAACAGCAGGTGGCAGCTACACGGCGCCAGAGGGCTACCAAAGCCTGGAAATGAATTACAACGTGCCAATAAATCCAGCAATCTGGAATTACCTGTGGAATTGTAAAACTCTACCCAAAATTGAGATGTTTGATTGGACGTTGATGCATAGGAAAGTGTTAACCAGCGAGAACTTGGAGAAAAAGGGGATAATGGGGCCATTCAAATGTCCTCTTTGTGCTGAGGCAATTGAAAATATCAACCATCTATTCCTGAGGTGCCCTTACTCCATCTTTGGGAGGACGTAACTAAGTGTGGGGCCAGAAAATATCCAGGATTGCTTTCTTAATTGGAAGAATATGTATAAAGGAGAGCTGGATCATAAAAAGGAGTAACAGTATGTTGGCTAAAACTACCAAAACTGGTATGTTGGTGCATTTGGATAGAAGGAAATCAAAGAGTATTCCAGAAT
Organism: Pseudotsuga menziesii; assembly: GCA_001517045.1. Classification (NCBI taxonomy): domain Eukaryota; kingdom Viridiplantae; phylum Streptophyta; class Pinopsida; order Pinales; family Pinaceae; genus Pseudotsuga; species Pseudotsuga menziesii. The sequence continues at coordinate 167,049 of LPNX010119156.1, forward strand.
AAAAGCCAGCCAGCATGGAAGGTTGTAGCCAAGATTAATGCCTTACTAGGTGAGGTAGTAAGTATAACAAAAGTCCGAAATAATAAAGAAGAACTCACTGTCGGAGAAAAGAAATGGATGCAAAAACTCAACGTTCTGGCTGGAAACATCATTATCGTTAAAAAACTGGAAGATTGGGAGGTCTAGATGGACAAATCTCAATTCGAGAATTGGCTTCAGGAAAGGAAGATTTTTAAATTATTTGTTGACGGGGCATCTAAGGGAAATCTGGGGAAAGCGGGAGGTGGAGGAGTTGTCATAAACCTGGGAGGGAAAGTGGAGACAGAATACTACTGGAACATTGGATATGATTCCAACAATATGGCAGAGGCTTATGGGCTTTGGCAAGGCCTCAAGATATTGCGGAAGAATGGAGTGGACGAGGTATTGGTATTTGGAGACTCCAGGTTACTCATCCAAGCGTTGAATGGTGGACGTAAAGGAAAGAATGAGCGAAATGTAAGGTTGATAAACAAAATAAGGTCCAAGGCCAAATTGTTCAGGAGTATTAAATTTTATCATGTACTTAGGGAGCTCAATGTGCTGGCGGATCTGGCAGCCAATAAATCTATGGCTGTAGGTCTCAATGAGCTTATTGTAAACTTGACTGTAAGCAAGGATATCCCTCCCTAGCCTGAAGGGAGGAGATAAATCCGGCTGATGGGAGTACTTGGTTCCTTATAAGCAGTTTCTTTGCTGAGTTCATATTAATAACATAACCGTTTTTGTAAATAAAAAAAAAAGAAGACAACCCCAGACGCTGCTGGTAATGCCCGTAATTAGAAGGGAGTATCAAATAAGCCTAGAAATTTAGAGAAAATGTAGTAAGAAAGTCAAAGATGGTTTTACAGAAACAGACAAACTTCAAAACTCCCTTCTGTCCGAGCAAAGAATCCGAGAGATTCCAAAATATCCAAGCACCTGCATCATCAAAAACTGTAAGAAGAAATATAAAACTATAAGAAGAAAGTCCAAGTAGTCCAATTCTGAGAAAACTTATTGATTCGACCGTAAGAATACTTTGTTGTGGTAGTTGAAAAATAACACTTCTAGCATTGTAATAATTCCCAAATCCATGAAATGATCAAGCATCACAGACCATAAGTAGTTAACAACTTTTCATATGTCTACACCAGTTCTGCAAGTGAAATAGTCAAAACTTGCAAGTAGCACTGGAGCTTACTAACTGAAGAACTTAAGCAATGAGAACCTCATTCACTGCCCAATCTCCATCATCCATGCAACACTTTACCACAACCACCTCTACATTACTACCTTTAAAGGATAATCCTAATCACTAGATTGGAATTTATTTTCTCTAACCCTTGTTGATGTTTCCTATTCCACCTTGGCATGTTCCACTCACTATTGACAAGGCTAAATAAATTTCCCATTGGAAAAAGATAATGAGAGTAATAGGATTCCATAGAACATCAGTGCAAAAAAACAAAATAGAGATCCCATAATCAATGGTATCAATTTTGTATAAATGTTATTCATAAACATTAATATAGATATATAAAGAAAACACAAAATAGGCAGTGACAAAATAGGTTGTAAACGAAAACCAAACTTGATTACAAAGAATACAAACAGATATAATAGAGAAAGAAAATTCAAAAACAGGGTATACAAACAGAGATAACACAGCTTAAACAGCTTAAAATGAAGAAGAAAATTCACCACATGACGCACAAATAGCAAATGCATTCGTAATCACCATGTCCACATTTGACATCGAAGGGACTTGTATAGTCAAAAAATACTCAATACAAATAATGGGAAATAGAAAAACTGATGCAAAAACGAACACACAATTTCTTAAATTTGCTACATTACAGGTTGATTACATGTTTTCCATGAATAAATTGACAACAGTTCATTGACTAAACATACATTCCAATATTTTTCTAAATTTATTAGCTATAAATTAAAAGTTAGAGAAAAATATGTATTAACGAAAGCCAAAATCCAATGGAAAGTTAGCAGGTCTATGTTTTAGGCCTGCGTCACTGTGAGTGTAGTTGAATAGAAATTTGCACATTGCAAGAGTTAGTGCCACTAGAAGAATCATTGTTCACTTGCTTATCTTTCTAACTATTAGGGCTGACAATACCTGTCCAAAAACACTACTGCAGAGCGGTATGTCCAAGGTCAAATATCTGGCATAGTCATCGAGCTTTGAGTTTCAGTTGCAGTTCTTATCTTCAGGTTGGATAGAATATGGAAGTTCATTGTAGGGTGGATGGCCTATTGATGAGGCCTGATAAAATTTGGAGAAATTCTACTTCTGGGAGACCTCACAACAATCCATTAACCAGAGGGGCATGAGAACCAATTAGGATTCTCTGCAATGTTGCAGTTTCACTTTTTCTTCCAATTAAAGAATCTGATCTTGGGCCTCTCTGCAATGTTGTCGATTTCATCTTTTGCTTCCAATTGCATAATATGATCTCGAGGTGAAGGATTCTGCAGTTTCTCAAATGCCTTCACTCCTTGTCCTCCACTACATTCACCTACCTGTTTTCCTCACAATTACTTGACAATGTAAAATTAAGACAACTAGGCACATTCCTAGGCAAATTGGGAAAATTTGGGATCCACTAGAAGAGCATGGGAATTCCATCCCTACCCTGCACCATCAAAATTCAGAGGACTGATTAGATCCCACTCTATTTTACTTCTATAAGCAATATCAACAAAAAAATTTTAACAAAAAACATGGTGATTATGCTTGTCATCACCTTGGTAATAGTCCAACCCCAAGGGTGCTCAGATATAAAAAAAAAATCAAACATAATTTAAAAACAATCCATGCAAAACTCAATCACTTTTTTGGATTGCAATGTATTCTACTAATAAACATGGAATTTGATTTCAATGAATACATTAACAAAGACTTTGACAATTTAAACATTGTAATATTCTGCTAAATCACTAATTGCATGTATCATGATGATGAAAACTAAAATTTAGATATATATAATTTTATTAATTGCAAAAAAAAATTATAGTAAAGAAGAATTATGTATCAAACTATGAAATAATTAGCATAAAATAAAGAATTTACATTTAACATAGAATGCAAAGACAGTGCTGACTAGAATTAGCACGAAGAAGAAAATGGACAAAACACCAAATGAAGAACTGGTACATCACGCGAATTTCCTAAAAAAAACCTGATGAGCTTTTCAATAGATAACATTTCAAATTTCTGCAAAACATCGAAACACATGCAGCCAAGCAAATAAAAGTTACATAAAAAAGAGTTTGTAAAAAGAAACCAAAAAATTGGCACAAATGAGGAAATTGTATGCTAATTACATAATCTCCATGAACAGATCAACAACATCCATTCCAATTTTTTGCTAGAAGTTACAGAAAAGTAAATATTAACGGAAGTAGAAAACCAATGGAAACCTATTTATTAATGTTGTCAAAACCTATTAAGGAAATTGACTTCAAGTCAGTAGATGAAAAAATGAAACACTGCATCCAAGCAGGCACAAGCACTCGATGACTTGATAAGCAATTCATCTAATTTCCATCGACAAATTATAATAGCTCTGAAAGTAAGCATTGAGATATTCCTAAAAAAATATTTGATCATATGCATCTTAGAAATTAAAGTTCACAGAGATAAAAACTTAATAGAGAACTAAGACTGCACTTTATGAATTTGAATGGTAAGGTCTTATCGATTTTTCACTTTCGCAAGTATAGCATTTCCCATTGTAAGTGCATTTTCCCTACTATAAAGATGACCCTGATCCAGAATATGAACCATATAAAAAGATACCTAGTAAACCAATCACGATAATACCAGTTACAGTATCTATCAACCAAAGAGGGATCCTTCCAGTGGTATCAGCCATTTCTCTTACTTCCTTTCACATTTTCTTAAGTGGTCATGCTGGAGACATTTAAAATAAATAAAGTACTGCATCACAAATATTTCATCTAAGAAAAATGAATACAACACTGCATCACAAAGATTTACTCAAAGCAAAATGAATAGAAAACAGAGACTTCATGACTTAAGCCATGAGATGAAGAAAGAAGCAAATGAATAAAGCACTGCATCACAGACATCCAAACTCAATTAATACCAGAAAATTCAAATAATGAAATGTATGTAAAAAGCATTGCATCTTAAGCAAAAAAGATCATTCGATGACTTCAATTAATAGAGAAAAGAGACTTCAAATGCACTCCATGACTTCAAATCATCAGACGAATGAAAAAAAAACTCTCCATCAGAGACATTGAAGTAGGCACGAGCTAAATTAATACCAGGCCAGGCCAAGACTAAGGAAGACAACCCCAAACACTGCTGGTAATGCCTGTAATTAGAAGGGAGTATCAAATAAGCCTAGAATTTCAGAGAAAGCCGATGATGGTTTTAGAGACACAAACAAACTTCAGCACTCCCTTCCATTCAAGCAAAGAATCTGAGAGATTCCAAGCAGTAGGACCTGCATCATCAGAAACTATAAGCAAATTTAATTGTCAATCATGTCTCAAAACGAGAACTAGAGAAGAAATATAAAACTCAACAGCTAAAATAATCCATTACCACTTGAGTAGTAGACATATGATATAAAAATGCAAACTGGATAACCCCAACTTTATATTTATGTCTGTAGATGAGGGAGCTGGGGCTGTAGAAAGGGTATTTTTGCTCAATGAAAAAAAGCCTAATAGATTGGATATTTATTTTTGCTCGAGTATACTGGATAACCCCAACTTTGTATTTATGTTTGTAGATGAGGGAGCTCGGGCTGTAAAAAGGGCAGTTTTGCTCAATGAAAAAATGCCAAATGCAAAAAAACTATGCATCATAAACCTTGCAAACATCAAACTTATAAATACTCGAGGTTGTCTTCCACGATTGTCGTTTGGGGTTTGTGTTTTGCTTTTTGTTTAATGTTTGTGATTTGTTTTTTGTTTGTTGTTTGTTGTATGTTGTTTTTTGCTCTTTGCTTTGCTTTCTTTTCTTTGTGGTTTGCGTTGCTTTCTTGTTTTTGCTTTATGTTTATTATTTTATGTATTAACTTGAACATATGATAATATTAAAAATTCAAATACATCCGTTAAACATAGATGGAGTTTAACATAGTTTTTTTCAAAAAATATATTAAATCAAATAACAACCTCTTATATATATATTTTTTATTTTTATTTTTTAACATCTAATTATATATATATGAATTGAATTTGAGCTAGTGTTCATGATTTCTATTTTTATTTTTTAATACCTAAATTTATTTACATTTACTCAATTGTTAACATAACTATTACTTATGGTCCCTTCAACGGCTTTTAAACAAGATGCAAGAGTACATGATTTATTAAGAATTGACTCTAAAAGTATAAGAAATCTTCTATTGGACCAAGCTCAACCTAAGAACTATAGTCCACCATGTCGAATTATAATGTATGAAAACATCTTTGGAAAGGAAAAGGCCATGAATTATAGGGTTGTTTTTCATTTTAATCTTGTTCATTAAAGAAAATCATCGCATATTATGGGTTGTTTTAAAAAAAATATTAATAATATCAGCATATTAAAACAGACATAATGGTTGAAGGAAACATACATAATGGCTGAGGGAGTGAGCTAATGTTTAGACAATTTGCACTTTTCTGGCGAGATGGCCAAAATCCGGCAAGATGGATTGTTGTTGAAATTGCAATTTTCGTTGTTGAAACTGCAATTTCCATTGTTGAAATTACAATTTTGATAGCAGTAATGGATTCAACACCCTCCATTACCCCGAATATCCAATTTCAACAATTGAAAACTATCATTTCAACAATTTTTGTCAAATTTTAATTGGAAAATTTGTCGAAAACTAGGTGCAAATTGTCTAAACTTTAGCTTACTCTATTTCGGAGCACTTAAAATAGAAGTAGACTTGCTACTATATTCTTTTAGATTAATAATCAATTGTTGTGATATTTGATCATACAATATTTATTAGACCTATTGGACAAATACAAGAAAAAACTCATTATTTATAGCAATATCAAGAGGCACAATGTATAACTATTACCACTAAGTAGATAAATATGGCCTATGTAAGCTCGCAACTTCAAATGGCTGGCCTACAACTATGACAACTATAGAATTGGATAATTGTTTAGAAAAGAACAACAACAACAATACCACCCCCCGGCTAAAAAAAAGAGCAAAACACAAGGAGTAATAAAATAAAAAACAAAAATGGGCCCCTAACAACAAAGCCTGCTAAGGAACCCATGTACAAACTCTCAGACGTAGAGAAAAACAGAATAAACCCATAGGAAAAAAAACCTCCTTCCTCAAAATGAGTAAACAACATAAAAATGTATGAACGTAGGAGGATTCAAGATGAGACCCCAAGGAAAATTTCCTTCACCCAATTGCAACTATAGAAAATGAGGTAATGCATAAAGAGGTTTTATTGGCTCTTTCATTTTTTAAGAAGTATGAAAAAGGAGAAAGAAGAGAAGACCAAAGAAGGAAGTGTGAAGAGAAAATGGGAGTTGCAGAAGAGAGGTAATGACTACAACAAGTTTTGAACCGTCTCTGCGATTATAAAAACAACTAGATGGTAAGCAAAAAGAGGGCATCAAACAAACAAGAATATTTAAGTGATCAAAGCAAGATCGAAGCTATCCAAAGACATAGACAACCAACTCTGCAACAGAAGACTTGTATCTAGGTTTTGGGTTTTGTTCATTTTGTTTCATATGTTACAACAAGTAATCCCATGGTGATGTAAGGCCTTAGAGTCATGATGTAATCTATTCTAATGAAGTATTTGCTATAATGAAAAATATTGTTTGGCCCCTCAATTTTTTTGTGTTATGTTTATGCTTATTTATGTTCACTATCATGATATGCTTGAATGAATAATGTATTTGATTACGTAATGTTGATATATACATGGATGAATTATGTTGCGATGGAAAATAATTTGATATGAGTGAAAAAACCCCCCAATTGTATCCATACATCTAACACATCCGTATCTTATGCATGTCTTGGTTATGCTTCGGGTGAGACCTCCCCCCTTAAGAGGATTGAAAATGCCAGCACACTAGACTACAACGACACCCTTTTGTTGATCCATGCACAAGAACCTCATTCTCAATTTTGCACCAACAAATAGTTGTGTTGCTAGGACCTAGTTTTTAATGGGACTATGTTAAATGCATGGATACCTATGTGATGATGAGTCAAATGTAGTCATGGCGGGATAAGAAGCTTTACAATTTTGCAACCCAAGCGGATGAACTACGAGGCTGGGAAGTATCCAAGTTCAAACAATATATTTTTTATGGAGGTCCACCATAAATCAGTACAAACTTTAGTGAGTTGAATTTCTAGTAACCCTAGCAGAGTGGTTAAACTAACTTGCAGAAACACCTAATTACCACAACAGATAGAGAAAGACTATTGAATGGACTCGAAGGGATTTGTTTAGATTAAATCAACTAGATTCACCCTTGACCATAGTTGTTGATTTCTAGGTAGAAATCACTCTAATTGGCTATATTTTGGAACTTGTAGTCGAAAACAACCAATCAACATTGAAATCCAAAGACAAACGCAAGAGAGTATCTAGGGGAAAACTATTAAAAGAAGATCTACTATGGATTAAAACCTGAATGGTTGAATATGGGTTTCTTCATCTAGATTAGAATAGAATGGAAAAGGCATGAAGAAGAAGCATGCAACTTGAAGAAGAAATAAGGAATGGGGAAACTAGCGAAGAAAGTCAAGAGGAGCTACGTTGGATGTAGAAGAGAGAGAATATGACTGGAGCAATGCTAAGAGAAAATGGGATGGATGTACTCGATAGCCTAGTCAAAGGAAGATGGGAGAAAGGCCCAAGAAAGAAGTAGGATAATGAACACCATTTTTGGTGTAATGAAGTGCCATATCTATTACGGAGAGAAATTCCTATGGCTTGGGGTAACACAATAGACAGCTTGACTCCAAAAATCAATCCTTTCCAATATGCAATAGAAATTAAATATCTAACACTAAAGGATCATACCTTGTACCTTATTCCGGACGGTTGAAGTAGATCCCTGTTGAGCTTTCCAACTTCAGCTTGAATTGATAGATTACCTCCTCAACAACGAGTAAACAATACAAGCATACTATATATATTGGTGTTATATCTATTCTAGCATATATAATCAACAATGTATAAGTATTTGAAAACATCCATGGATAAAATATCCATTCAAACATACATTATTGGACAGGAAAAGATATTTCTATTAATATAAAATCAGAGATTACAATGGATACAACCTCTGTCGGCACGTCTGCGAATTGGAGAAACTAAATCCCCCACTTGGGCCTCCACCACCTCAATCCTCCATCTCTCGATAGCAAGCTCACAAGCAAAAGTCAAGCTTGGGAAGAACACAAAAGTGCTCCAAGGGACAAAGGGATGCAGACTCGAGCACAAGTTCCGGCAACAATGGACTATAGTTTCTTTGCTCTCAATTCTCTCATATGCCTTCAATGTACCATAGAGTTCCTTATATAGATTTTCAAAGGGGTAATGAAAGGTCAAATCCGAGCGATCTCAAGTCATAGGGAAGGCCAGGAGTCAAGTGAGTCAGATCCATGTCAAGGAAAACTCCAAAAGGATTTGGATTTTGTACACATCTCGATGTACGCGGTTTTAGAAGTCAAACCCGCGTATATACGCGATTAGGGGTTTAAAAGTTGCATGTATAATTTTTCACATGTTTAGAGGGATGGTCTAGGAAACATCAAAGGACAAAAAATGGTCCAAGGGGTCTAAGGAGTCTGCAGAGGGATAGGGGAAGGCCATACCAGAGTGATTCACCTAGAGTGGTAAAATCAGCTATAACAGATGCCCCCTAATGTGTGAGGTCAGAGGGGTCATACGATGGTCGAAATGCATTATAAGTCCATCCCAGAAGTGGAGTGATGAAGGATCCCAAATGGAAGACCAGCCACCCAATCAGCATAGTACACTAATACAACTTTGCACATAACTGCAAATACATATAGCAGTCCCAGATACATAAGAGTACAATGGCCATGAATAGGCATGATACAAGATATCACATAAGTGGTCATCGCCACGTATAATATACATAGATCAGAATCTCCATGATGAAGATATACAAAGGACCATGATCTCCATAATGGATGAAGATATACAATGGATCAAGATCTCCATAAGAGCTGGAAATGTCTGGCATATACTGGAATCAAGTCACGAGAGCTGAAATCTCATGAACACTGGCACGATCAAGGAGGTAGCATATAAGAGATGCCACCAATCTGGAAGGTCTTCTATACAAATTTCTACAAGTACATGTCCTACTATGTGAATAGAGGTGTCGAGGTCGAACATAGCAGTCCATCATCTGATTACCGGTCATTGATGTATACCGTTAACAGACGTGAGATCACCCACCGATAATGAAAATGGGAATCAAGGTACTAGAGTGAAAACTAACAAGTGTGAATAAATGTGTTGAGGTTGAACACTTAAGAGGATCCATCGATCAGGGGACATTGATGTATTCCCAAAGACTATTGATGGTGAGAGAACCTGCCACTGATGACTGCAAGTCTCAAGGCACTCAAAATGACTCTAGATTCCAATCCCAGAATAAATGATCTGAAGTCGATGGGATGAAATCCGCTGGAATCAGGGCATTAAGGCATCCCCCATCATCCAACACAAGGTACTCAGCAAAGTTTTATAATGTGGAAGGACTCAATCATAAGGTGCACGAACCAGTAACTGTATCGGGAATGGCCGACATGAAAAGTCAAGATAACTGAGGAATGGCCGACTCAGGTTTCAACTTCCTTTGAACAAGAGCATAACGACGAATGGTGAATGAATAAAGGCAGCATAGACTCGATATATAAACTGGGACATCTTTGCGACACAGGAGGCATCGACAAAGGCTCCATGGGGACTGGAAGCTTAACCAGTCGATGGAGATAAACTCAGATAAACAAGTACAGCTCCTAAAGTCAAACTATAAACCCAACCAATGGATGTGATATACAGTGCTCTGTTCGAAGGCAACACAACTTGACAGTTGCCAAAGATAACATCTTTCCTTTTCCGGCTTTTTGGTTTTTTTATTTTTTTGGACTTTTTCAAATATTTAAAAAGCTTGAAAAAGAATAAAACTGCTTTATAGTTACAGACTAGGAGGAGATGAGTGTCATAGGGGCAAACAAACTAGTTCCAAGCAGTGGAACATACCTATGCTCAATGCAAGGACACATGTGTAGGATATCGACACTCGGGGGAAAATACCCTCCCGGTAAAAAGGGAATCAAGCTGTAAAGGATATATAAAATGGCTCTACATGGCTAGACATGAGACAAGCTCGGGTTATATGTCTGAAACGCAATGTCAAGGAAACCGACATAAAGCTCAATAAGGCAGGAAAATCTCATGATAATGCAATTACAACTTGACATACGGGAGTCCTGAGGGAAATAGGGCAGCAAAAGATCAAGAGGAGTATGAGGCTCTTGCGAAATGTCATGGCAGTACTATACAACGGATTCCCACACCCTAAAGGACAAAACGTCAGCATGGGCACCAAATGCAGATAAGGCGCTAACTAGGGTACCCATGTAAGGTCAAGCTCTACCACTCATACCATGCCACTTCTAAAACAACAAAAAGGTTCTGTGACATAATGGAGTGGGTTCGTACCTAAGGCTATGATGAAACGGTCATAAGGTCATGCAAAATGAAAATGGTGATGAAACCTAACCTATATGCCAGTTTAAACATGATACCTGAGATCGGCATGAACGGGTCAATCCAACGGCTGAAACAACACTCAAAAAGGTCTCCTACATCATGAATTAGGTCAAAAACGGTCCAAAATGATTAGAAACTGTCGAAACTATAGGAAAGGGGGTAAAAATTTTCAAAAATTTGAAAATTTTCTATAAATAGTAAAAAATTCAAAACATTATAAAACATTTGAAATTTTTACCCAATTGAGCTTAGATTTTCAACAGCAAATTCCAGGAGATCCAACTGGTGGAATCCACTACTGTTTCTTCCAGGTACTTACCCATGCTCTTCTCTTCCATTTTGATGCAATTTTTATCAAATTCCATGGTCATTTGAGGTTTCTAGGCCATTCTAAAAAAGGCACTGCGGCCCACGTGGAAATCAAGGGTTTTTCCACGTATAGGGATGGATATACGTGGAAAATTCCCTCACAGTCATGTACATACACGGTTGTTTGGAAAACAGTCGCGTATGCGGCCGCGCATGAGGTTTTAAGTAATCTAATGGGAAAACTTAGAATTGTTTGTGCAGGATGGTCCTAGAATGGAGAAAGCGTGAACATGGTGAGGTAGAGGAGGCAGTAAGGGACGATCTAATGGCTCAGCAAGCGCTACGTGCATGTGGGCTCTACAAGTTTTGGTGTCTTGGTGGCTTGCAGGCAAAACCAAGACTATTGCAGATGCTAGTGGATTACTGGGATCCAGACTTTAAGTCCTTCCAAATAGATGGGATGTCCCTCACTATAGAGGTGGAGGACATATACTTTATTACTGGACTTTCCCGACGAGGGGAAGTAGTGAACCTTCGTTCTCGCGGTGGGCCCGGAGGTGGCCTGACTATCGATGAGTACATTGCGGTTTACTGCTATCCAGACACGGAGAAGGTGGGGAGTCAGATCCCAACCAACTCCATACAGGTACCGGACCTAAAGGCCATACTACTGACATTGGGCAGGATAGCAGGCTTGGCTTCACTCCACCAGGCCCCGCGGCCTCTGATGTTCTATGAAGTGGAGTGCATGAGACCCACGGTTGATGACTGGAGCACTACGCTACTAAGCAACATGAAACATCATCTCAGTGAGTGTAAGATGGGCAGAGTGCGGAACTTTGGTTTCAGCAGCATATTGAGCATGTTTTTTCTTCGAGCGTGTTCCAGGATTGAGCCCCAGAGTTGACGTTCCTCTTCACGGGGTTTGAGATCCGTCCCAACGGGGTTTGGCAGATGCGATGCACAGATTGGGGGGAGGTAGGGAGTCCAACCCCTATCCAGTTGAGTTCTTTCCGTGGTGGCGACGACAGATAGTTTCCATCGATGACTACCCCTATGCAAGGATTTATTTCCGGGGAGACCCGGACGTGCCGCTACCACCAGGATCGACATATGGTGACATAGGTAACGAACTCGACCCTCTCTTTAAATTTTTGAGTTATTTAATTTTTTTTGTGTTTTCTGATTATATGGAATCAAAAGACATATTTTTGTGTGACAATACATAGTTTTATCTACCATTTGCATGTAGATGTGGGACCACAACGGCCTGAAGGCTTCCCTCGTCACAGATGGAGGGGAAGAGGAGATGATATCACGGGTGTGGATGCGGAGCGGACGCTCCAGAGCATTCATAACAATTTTGTGAGGCTGACACACAGGGTTCCCATGGTGCAAGTCAAGGAATTTCTTGAGGCTATGCAGCGCTAGGTGGTGGGTGTACCACGAGCATGGGTGCGATTATTCCTACAGCTAGCTAGAGCCGTAGTGACCTTCCATGATCACAACCCCCCTCCTCCTCCACAGGCTTAGATACCTGGGAGTTATACATTTTGTACTACCGTGTATTATATCTTGGTGGCTCGAGAGCCCCATTTTTGTATCATGACACTATGTATTACCACATTTTGGATGTTATGTAAAATTTTTATGGTGATCGGTTTATCTATTTACAAGTGTAAAAATTTGCGTTTGTGATGAATTTATTGTGTATGAAACAAATTCCAATCTAACACGTAGTTAGCATATGAGTCAGCGACTTGATTATTAATTCTTGGAATATGTATGTATGTTATATTGTCAAACTGTCATTATAATAATCTCACACATAAGAATCTTCTTAATAACGTCGGATCTCTCACATGGTACAAACCATTAAACTGTGACACTAGTAACTCTGAATCAAGACGTACCTCAAGAGAGAGAACGCCATGTGAAATGGCATCCCGTAGAAGCTCAATAACGACACTATATTCAGCAACATTGTTTGAAGATGGCCACAAACATGCACCTCCTGAAGATAGTACCTGACCCATAGGAGTATAAATCACCCAAGCAGCAGAGGTTGAGTGTTGAGTGTGATGGCTCGCACCATTCGTGAATCCTATGTAGGTGGAATATTCCATTGACATCTGCCAAAAGAAACGGAAACTAATCACAAACCCGATCACTATAAGAAAAAGACCTAACTATGCAAAACTGTACAATAATATACAATAACCAGACTTGGCTGAAAATAATGCATAGTACTTCTTGAGATAGAGGCCATTTCTAGGCTCCTCCAAGGCCGTTCCCTCATAATCCACTAACTCATAAGCGCCATTCTCTAACACACGTTTAACGACGTAAGGACCATGCCACATGGGGTTAAACTTTCCTGCCCCCAAGGGTTCTTTCGGTTGATCCCACAAAAGGACCAAGTCTCCCTCACTAAACCTCCTTGGACAGATAGACTTATCGTACTGGACCTTTACGCGACACTTATTTACTTCTAGAGCCACCAAGGCATCTCAACGCTACTCATCAAGTTGCTCAAGGTGGACCAAACACTCCTCCAATGGTGAAGTGCCTGGTAAGAGTTCTACGACTAACTTCAAAGAAGGAATCTCGCATTCAACCAGCAATATCGACTCCAATCCATGTACAAGTTGATATGGAGAAAAACCCGTGGCAGTCTTAACAGCGGTTCTATACGCCCACAAAGCAGGATATAACATGATGTTCCAATTATTATTGCTCCGTGCGATGGTTCATTGGAGAATGGATTTGAGTGATTTATTCACTGCTTCTACCTGTCCATTCGCTTGAGGTTAGTAAGAGGAGGAATGCTCTTGTTTGTACCCTAAATTTGATGCCAACTCTTCCATCATACGATTCTGAAAGTGCGAGCCATGGTCAGTGACAAGCTCTTTCGAAATTTCGAACCGAGTAATAATCTGGTTGAATACGAAGTGCACAGCTATCTCACCGTCGGATTTAACTGTAGGCATAGCTTCAGCCCATTTCGTGAAGTAATCAACAACCACTATGATATGATGATGCCCCCCAGCTGAAGTTGGGTTGCAATCCATAAAATCAAGCCCCCACTTAGTGAAGGGACCGGCGGTGATGATGGGATGTAACGGGGTAGGTTTCAAGCGCATATTACATGCAAAAACCTGGCAAGGGTGGCACCTCTTGACCGCATCTACACAATCCTTAAAGATCGATGGCCAGAAATAACCCACTCTTAAGATTTTTCGGGCTGTAGAAAGCCAAAATAAATGACCACCACATGCCCCTCCGTGGAAATCATTCAGTACGACCTCAGCCTCTTCATGAGTTAAATAACGTCGTAAAATGGAATCTACCCCATGGCAGTACAAAGTGTTATCCACTATGAGGTAATTCTTAGACATATGACGTAATCATTGTCGTTCATCCCATGAGAGGTGAGTAGGGACCTTCAATGTTTGTAAATATATAATGATATCCCCATACCATGGGTCTAAAGTTAGGATTAATAAGATGTGTTCATCGACAAACGTATCTTCACAAACCAACTCCTCAGCCTCGCTTGGGAAATCCGATATAAGCTCTGCAAAAATTAACGATTTATTCAATTTTACCGAAACAAATTCGAGATCGAATTCTTGCAGGATGACAATCCATTTATTATATTTTCCCCCAATCATCCTTCGAGTGAGGACGAATTGAAATGGATTGACATGGGCTACAACCAAGGTCTGGAAAAGGAGAATATAATGTCTCAACCGTTGAACCGCATGTACGGTAGCTAAAGCAAGCTTCTCAACATGAGAATAACGAATCTCTGCGTCAATCAGGTTCCAGCTCAGATAGTATATGACATGCTCTTGGAGCTCCTCATCCTCTTGAACCAAAACCATACCAATCGTCTCCATGGACACGGCCACATAAAGTAAAAAATCACGGCTATAGTCTGGGGGACTAATCACTAGGGCCGATGCTAGGGCTCACTTGAGCGCATCAAAGGACCCCTGGGCTCGCTCATCCCAACAAAAGGCGGTGTCCTTATTCAAAAGACACATGAAGCCTCTAGTCAAATTGGCAAAATTGACAACAAACCTCCGTAAGAAGTTTGCCATGCCTTGCAAACATTGAAGATGACGAATATTCTTCGGGGGAGACAACTGAAGTATTGCCTCAACCTTCAAAGGGTCGACTCTTATACCCTCTTTAGAAACGATGAATCCTAACAAGCGACCCGACTTCACACAAAAGATGCACTTATGAGGATTTAACCTAACCAAATAATGGCGGCATCTTTCGAATACCAATCTCAAGTGATAGGAGTGACGCATTCTCATATGAGAATAAGCAGCAAGGTCATCCAAAAATACTTCGATAATTGACTTGAGATTGTGGAAGATCAAGGTCATTTCCCGCTGAAAAGTAGCTCCTGCGTTCTTAAGGCCAAAAGGCATTTTTCGATATGCAAATGTTCCCCAAGGACAAATAAATGCAGTCTTATGTTGGTCCTCGGGTTTAATTTGTATCTGATTATATCCATAAAATACGTCCATAAAGGAAAAAACCTCGCTACCCGCACACTCATCCAAAATCTGATCCATAAATGGTGTGGATAAATTGTCCTTAGGACAGGCACGATTCAAATCATGGAAGTCAGTACATATGCGGATCGCTCCCTTCTTCTTATCCACCAGAACGGGGTTTGAAACCCACTTCGTCAAGGGAACGGAACAGATAAAACTGGCTTTCAACAATTTCTCTATCTCTTCCTTAATCACGGGTGCTTTCCTAGGATTCATCGCACGCAAGCGTTGTCGAACAGGCTTAGCGTTGGGATAAGTCTTAATATCGTGTTCAACAATACGAGGGTCGATACCTGGAATTTCATTGTAAGTCCAAGCAAAGATATCACGAAATTCCTTAAACAACTCAGTGTATTCTTGAATCTCAGCATGGGAACATTCTGCCCCAATCTAGACATTCTCTATCCTACTAGGATCGCGAGAGATATTGATAGGAATCATTGAAGATATGTTTTCCATGTTTCCATCAGCCATCGGACCCGGAGAGCTTAATGGAACCATAGGACTACCAACTCTCTCACTAAGAACCGCCCTAAATTCCTCACGCTCCAAGCAGTCAAGCTCAGGAAGAAAGTAAGATCTATGATGGAGTTCCTCCCATGGTGGCTCAACTCCTGACATGGCCTCAATAATCGCTTCATCTAAAGGAAAAACACTATCAAGGCAGTTGTGCATGTGAGAAGACTGCACTGCCCATGCCAGCAGCACATAAGGGTCCTCCTCCTCCGTCCGCGAAGAGGAAGGACTGGGCTCTGCAACACACTCGAGATTAGCTTGATAAGCTATCATAGTTGCAGGCAACGACACGTTCATCATGATGGGCTCACTCGGAGTACTCGATGTGGTAAGAATCCAAGGATCTTCCATATGACTCGTGTGAAAAGACACCGATATCATAGATGTCAAAGCCTCACTGGAACTAGACCCTATCATAAGGATCGGTGCAGGACAACTAAAGCTTCCCATGAGGGATGGATACATGCCTACACCCACACTCCGAGTCGTCGGCTGAGAGTGTTAAACGATCGGGATCGAAGCTCCCGAAGTTGCGGTAACAGACAGATTCTTGAATGACGTTTGATCAATCGTGACTA
Source organism: Pseudotsuga menziesii (assembly GCA_001517045.1). NCBI lineage: Eukaryota > Viridiplantae > Streptophyta > Pinopsida > Pinales > Pinaceae > Pseudotsuga > Pseudotsuga menziesii. Next base: position 183,846 of record LPNX010119156.1, read on the forward strand.
TCTTCCCATTAAATGGAAAGCATACAATGCGAAATAGGGAAGAAGCAACAACTTGCATACTGTACATCCAATTCCTACCCAAAAAGAGATTGTAGTCAAGGGGCGCATCAACCACCTCGACCTCTATCGCATTGGTCTTCCCTCCCAAATGGACCTTAAGGGAAGGAAGGATCTCGTGCAGCCTAAATGATCTCCCATAGAACGCAGTTAACATGGTCGCTGATTTAGACAGCTTAGGGGAACCTAAACCCTTCCAACACGATAAAGACATCACAGAAGCAGCAGCGCCTTCGTCAATCACAATGCATTTGACGGTCATGTTAAGACATTCTATGTGAATCAAAAGAGACACATATTAAGTCAAGCGAAGCTAAAGTCCTACGGTTTCAAATTTAATCATGGAGGAAGAATCATCATCATTCACACCAAGGGCAGAAAGCAAAGCCTTCCTTTGCGAAGGACAACTCTGAAGCACTTCCAATGCAGACATCGCACAAGGAGTGTGGCCCAAATCCTTGACAACTGAATAGTTCTGGGCAGCTCGAGCATTAGGATTGTGCCCCGAACGCTTAAGGACTCCCTAAGGAATGCAAGGTGCAGCTTCAGGTTTATCCACAGGTTTCTCAATACGCAAAGGAGACCCTAGTGGATCAGGTTCCTTTCCTAGGATGGGTTGTGAGGAACCATACTCCTTCGCACGAGTCACAACTTTCGTAGCATGAACCATGTTAATGCAACCATGACCACTACCCTCCGGCGGATCTTGATCACCACCAGACTGATCATGGGTCCTCGAGTTCATATTTTGATTGTGAGGTAAAGGGTTAGTTAGCACAGCTGGGCCCTGTGCCAAGAATCTCAAGGCTTCATTGATACGAGGGCACAAGTAAGTGAGGTGATCATCCTTACACAACTTGCAGGGGAATTTAACCTTACGTTTAGCTTGCTTGGCCCCCCAGCATTACATGCATTCTTGTCATTATTATTAGCATTCTCATTCCTATTCCCACCCTTACGATTATTCTTACCCTTCTTTTTATTCCGTTTGGGCTGTTGGTTACCCTTCTGGTCCGACGATTGCACCGAAAGTACACTCGCCGTTTGGGCGGGTTGAGACAAAGTCGTGGCTTGTCCCGAAGCAGATTGGTTGATTGACAATTGACTAACTTGTTTTGCAACCGAATCTGCGGGTTTAGCACTTGCACAACCAACAATTCCATCGGCATGTGGTCCAAGTTTAACTTTGGGGTCGAAACTAGAACACAGAGCATTGGGAATGATCTCATTTAACAAACCGGACTGAACATAAATCAAGTCCAATTCATGCGCCCTAAAAATTGCTTGTTCCTCATTTTGCACTCCGGATGTAGAAACATCCTTCGCTATATACGACAATAACAACTTAAGGAACCATTCAAGGAGGAATTTCGGCGGTATAAAGGCTTTAATTAACCTCTTCCGTCTGCACCACTCTTGGATGTGATCCGAGATATGTGTGGCCTTATCCTACTGAAATGTCGACAAGAGTTCAGTACCAACGTCATAACACACTGGTAGTTGGAAGTGGTTAAGAAAAGTCATCGCTAGGTCATCAAACAAAGCAAATGCCCCCCTAGGTAGCTCTATATACCATTTCGTGGAAGGCCCTGTAAGGGTGCATTGAAACAACCTTAAACAGATGGAGTCCTAGTGTAAGGAATTCGAAGAGCACCATAGGTGAAAGGTAGTAACATGTTCGCTCGGATTCTCTCCCGATTTGCCCTCGAATTTGGGTTTGTCCGAGGGAAGCTTAGTAGGGACAGCCGGCCAAGCCAGGTCATGAGCTACATGATCGTTCATCATTCTCGACAAGTTAGGAAGATTCAGTGTTGCAAGGAAAGGGAGCCTAGGATGATGAGGTCGATGGACCGCTCCCTAATAGTTCTGATTCACATAGGTCTGATTACCACCATGGCCTTGGCCATAGTGCCCTCCTCCCATTTGACCCGTATAGGGTGGCATGGAAGCACCATAGTGTGGTGTACCTTGACTATTCAGAGCTACAAAGCTATAATTTGGAGAGTAAGCAGGTTGTTGATACCCACCCCCATAAGGTGAAGAACCCTATCCATACTGCGTCCCATAATAGGGTCCATAACTCCTCGCATGAGATGTCCCATGAGACACTCCGTAAGTAGGAACATACGCTCCAGAAGTAGGAACATACATTCCGGAAGTAGGAATGTGACCTCTAGAAGTATGAACATGACCTCCCGAAACAACGGGCGGTGCATGAAGCTCAGATACAACCGGTTTAGTAACCGCAGTACGAACATAACTCGTAGCAACGTTCCACCTGAAGGACCACGTGAATGAGGTGGAGGGTGAACATTCGAAGAACTAGGGACAGAGGATGAAGGGATCTGTGTAATTATGTACGTACTATTCCCTATAGTCACTCGTCTCGGATCTGGTATCCTAATAGGGTCACTAACCCTAGACCTAGGAGGAATATGTGATGTAGCTTCCATCACCGGGATGGAAGATGCAATGTGACTAGTGCTCCCAAACCTCTTCGCATGGTAAGGAATGAGAGTGCCCCCACGCATAGTGTTAGGCTTGAACTTAGATTCGACATGAAATGCCAAATCATATGTGGAAAAACCAGACATACCATAACTACCATAACTAGTGCTCACGGGTTCAAAATGAATCTCGTCATCCTCCGGCATTCCATACCGGTGATGAATCAATGGGGAATCAACCCTAGAGTAAGTAGGTCTATCATGAAAGGTTCCTATCTCAGAAATCACAGGACCTAACTCAGTCAAGTCGGGTGAAGGATCATAGTTAGGAGTAAACTCCCCATCTTCCACGTGAATGGGAGAAGGTGGTTCAGGAATACCTTATATATGGTCTCCCATGGTGTGTGAATCAATGTGCGAAGTAGTCCACCTGGACTGTCTATTTCTCTCTCCCAAAGGAAGAGGAGATGTAGAAGGCGGAAGTCCTGCTAAACGACGAGAACGGCGAGGAGCCGCACCAGAATCCACAATGACTCAAAAAATATAAAAGACTCTCTATCTACACAAACCCTAGAAAATCTAACGTGCACAGGGCAATCACCAATAAAATCTAAAGCCAAATACAAGCAATCAAGGGTAGGATAAGTGAGCTCCTGAATGAAGCAGGTATGCCTCGCCTAGGAGAGGCTTGAGACTCCCATACACAACAAGCGGAGGTACGTAACCAATTATTGTGGCTCTCAGCTTCAACGTGTAAAGTGACTGTGTTGTCCATCCCCAACCTGGCTGGGACACCTGCAGAATAACCCCTGCAAAGTACCCCCTCGATATCCTAGGTAAGGCCACTAAGGTCACCTCAATATAATCAATGCTCAGGCGGACAGTCACAGGCGGGATTGACCGTATGGGCAGGTTAGCAAAGCCTGAAACTCTTGAAAGAGCCCCCAGATATGAATACAATCCTGGAAATATCTCCGGTGCTACTCAGTTATGACTAGGGGTCATCCCAATCA
>LPNX010119156.1:197366-302563 GCA_001517045.1 Pseudotsuga menziesii
AAATATATATATATGTATTATATAAGGATGGATGTGAAATGTGAACATGATTTAGAGTTCATCTTCCAATACTTGATTTTTGCATATAGAGACTAAAATAATTTGTATTTCTTTTGGCTCTCATCTATTTCTTGATGTAGTGTACCATTCCACAACGTTAAATCCATCACATAGCTCACCCTAGATAATCCCACCATCATATTGATGCATGCATCATTGTTAGTGTTACCTAAAGAAAGCTTCCCAAAGAAGCTTGGACACCTTGTCTTTCTAAATCTTTACTTGATTTCATTGGTTATGAGCATTATTGATACTTTTCGATATGAGAATCGGCACCACATTTTGTTTCTATACATAATATTTTGAGATTCTACAATCACCCTTGTTATGGAGAAAATATTCCTATGGCTTGGGATGGAGTTGTTGACCACAACAGATAGGATGACACCAAAAATAAATTGTAATCCCAAATATGCCATATGAATAAAATGCTAACAACGAAAATAAATGTGTGTACCTCAAATGAGAGTTCGAAGAAATCTGTTGTTGAGCTTTCAATCCAATGTTTGAAACCTACAACTTGTCCTCAATAACAAATATATCCAAGAATATAATATATTCATGAAATGTTAGCACCTACTCTAGCATAATCCATTTAAACATGTATGAAGCAATTATGCTCATGGAAATATAGATAACATTTGCACCTGAAATTGGATGAGAAAATAGTATTTCTATTAATTCAAAATAGAAGTACAAAGTGAAAACCTCTGTTGGCAACTCGTCGGAACCAAGAAACCAAGTTCCTTCACCAATGCAATCCTCCATACCAAGGCAAGCTCACAAAGGCAATGGAGAGCTTGGGAAGATCTTGGGAAATGAACATAAAGAGTTTTATCAACAAGGATAAAGGGATGTAGACTCAAGTATATGGAAATTGGGAAAAATTTAGTTATAGTTTCCTTACTCCTAAAGTTTCTTCCCCTTCAATGCTTCACAATAGCTCAATATATCCCTCAAATGGGAAATGGAGGGTTAAATTGAAACATTTTCCAACATATGGAAAGTTAAGGATCGAAACCCTTGTGACTTGGCATGGAAAATCTGAAATATTTTAATTTTGATCACAAATCCCAATGCACATGGGTTGTAATGGTGGAACATGCGTATACATAGGTTGCATAACTGTTCACCTGCATCTATCTTTAAAACTAGCTTTTTAAGGGTTATATTGGAGCATCAAGACTATACTGAGTAGGGGGGGTATAGTGAGTCTACATAGGGACAAGGGAAGGCCATCAAGAGTTGATGCATAAGGTGTGTAAATTCACGCTATAACATATGCCCCCTAATGTGTGAGGTTAGAGGGGTACACAATGGTCGAACTACATTATAACAATCCAAGAAGTGGAGTAGTGAAGACCCGACTGGAAGAACTAGCCACTCATCAATACAATACAATAATGACTGTGAATACATGACTGTAGATATGGAATATATATATAACAGTCCCAGATACTTATAAGTATAGTGGCCATTAATAGGCATAATGGACATATGTCATAAGTGGTCATAGCCACGTACAATACAAAGTGGAGTCTGGACTGCATACTTAATGAAGACATCTGGTACATAATGAAGTACACTGCTATGGTATGAGAATTGTAATCTCATAGGTACTATCATGATCAAGGTAGTGGTATATATTGAATCCCACCATAATATAAGGTCTTATACGCAAACCATCGATGGTACATGTTCCATCACGTGAATAAAGGCATTGATGTCAAACATGATGAAACATCGTCTGATTACCAGTCATTAAGGTATACCATTAACAGACGTAAGACAACCCAACGGGCCACCGATGATGGAAATGGTTGTCAAGGTATCGAGTGCATTCAACAAGTGTGAATAGAGGTGTTGAGGTCAAACACTTGAAGAATCCATCGATCAGGGGGCATTGATGTATTCCCAATCTATCGATAGCGAGAGGACCTACCACTAATAACTACAAGTATCAAGGCACTAAACTTACTCTAGATCTCAATTCTAGAATAGATGATCTAAATTCAATGGAATGGAATCTGTTGGAAGGAGGGAATTAGGGAAATCGCCATCAACCAACATGAGGTACACATCAAGGCTAGATGATTTGGAAGAAATCGAAGGAACAATATGTACACATACATAACCATGTGTGTCTCTCGCGTATACTAGATGCAAGTAGCATGCGAAAGAGATCCTCTGAATAGAAGCCAATGATGAAACTATTCACAGAGGTGAGGAAACCACCAATAGGGTCTAATGGAATCCAATACATGGCACGAATCCCAATGTGTGAATAGATTTCTTGTCGTCAATAAGGGAAACCACTCAGTGAGCGACAAATGATGAGGTGCCATCTGTTGAGTTCAAGGTCACCTACCCATGATGAAAGTAGGCCCAGGGTTCCAAGTAGGACAACAACTCTATAAAGTATCGGGAATGGCCGACATGCAGAGTCAAGATATCAGAGGAATGGTCGACTCGAGATAAAGAATTCCTTTGAACAACAACATAAGGCAGATGGAGACACTTAGGAAACATAGACTCAAATATGTATACTAGGACAACTCTATGACATAAAATGCATCAAGAGAGGTTCCATAGTGACTGGAAAATTAACCACTCCATGGAGAAATCTCTGAATAATGAGTGCATCTCCTAAGGCCATACTAGAAACCTGACCCATGATGGAAGGACTCATAAGCTATGGTTTGTTCAAAGGATACATGACAAAGGCCAACATAATATAATATCATGTCTCATCTAGTTTTTTATGTTTTTTTGTGTTTTTCATATTATAAAGCTTGAAAAAAAAATGTGCTTATGGTACAATAAAGAGGAAATCAAGCAAGAAAACTAGTTCCAAGGAAACAAGTGTAGGATAAGGACACTTGGGGGAATTTTTTCTCTAGGGTTAGAGGTGATTAAGTTGCAAAGGATAAATAATAAGAGAGTTGACATCAAGCTCAATAAGGAAAGCAAAGGCATGCAATGCATTTACAACTTCACATAAAACGAGAATCCCTAAGGGAGATAACTATAATAAGAGATAAGAAGGAACATGAGGTTTCCATTCAAAGGCATGGCAGGACTATAAGGGACTCCCAGCCCTAAGGAGGAAGTTCAGTATGGGCACTGAATAGAAAAATGGGTTCTAACTAGGGCGCCCATGGTCAGAAAATCTTTATTGCTTAAATAACGACACTTCTAGAAGCAACTGGAAGGTTATGTGTCATTGAGAAGCGTGTTCATACATAAGGTTTAAGTGACATGGTCATAGGATAATGCAATGATGCAAGTGGAATATGATCCTATCCTATATGATAGTTATGATTTATACCTTCCAAAGGCGTGAACAAGCTAGGAAATGGTCAAAATCCACTAAGGCTTGGCCAAACTGTATTACAAAAAGACCTTGCACGACAATAGTCCACAACATTTGTAAAATAATAAAGAGATGGTGTAAACTATAGAAAAGTGGGTAATTTTTTTTAATAAATAGTAAGAAATTCATAATTTACAATGCCATTTGTTTTTTTACCACAAATAGTGCTCTTGAAGCTCTTTTCACCCTCTATCTTCAAACGCGGATTCTAGGATCTATAGGCCACAAAATCGACAACCGTCGAGAACCGGTAATTGTTCTCACCATACTCTTTCATTTCATAACCTTTATTTCAAGTTTTGATGGTTTATTTTTTAAGTTTTTAACCATGGAAAATAGGTTATTTTGTCCACGCGGATGGTAGATCATCAAGTCATGTGTAGGGATGGATCCACGTGGTGAAAGCAAATCCTGCCTATGTGGAAAAACATTTGTTTAGTCTGTGGCTCATGCAGAGTGCCATGGATGATGTTTTTTAAACATTTGACCTCAGTACCCTCTCTTTCCTTTGCAGGATGTTCATCAAGTGGAGGGAGAGAGAACACAATGATGTTGATAGGGCCATGCATGGTGATCTACCTGCCCAATAAGCAATGCAAATGTGTGGGTTTTCCAAATTCCAGAATCTTGGGAGTATGAGGGATCAACCAAGATTACTACAAATTCTCATAAACTATTGGGATCCAGACATTGAAGCATTCAATATATATGGAATGCTGCTTAAAATTGAGGTAGAAGATATATACTTCATCACTCGACTATCCTGTCAAGGAAAGGTATTCAATCTTAGGGCTCGTGGGGCCGATGGGGGCATGAGTATAGATGAGCCAAGTCCCCATCAATCTGATCCAAATCCTAAGCCTCTCATTTTCTATGTGGTGGAATGAATGAGACCCACCATTTATGAATAAAGCACTTACTTATTGGGAAACATGAAGCATCAACTAATGGAATGCAAACTTGGATGGACCAAAAACTTCAAGTTCACCAACATATTGTGTAGTTTCTTTCTCGAGAGGGTATTGCGCCTTAGTCCCAGAGTTCAGGTCCCTCCTCATGGTCTACATGATCCATCCCAAATTCGTTGAACTGAGCTAATACAGATTTTAGGTGGTGGCATAGTGCCTTCTCCATTCACTGATGATTTCTTCCCTCATCAAGTGGAGGGGGAGAGAACACAATGATGTTGATAGGGCCATGCATGGTGATCTACCTGCCCAAAAAGCAATGCAAATGTGTGGGTTTTATGAATTACGGAATCTTGGGAGTATGAGGGATCAACCAAGATTACTACAAATGCTCATAAACTATTGGGATCCAGACACTGAGGCATTAAATCTATATGGGATTCTGCTTAAAATTGAGGTAGAAGATATATACTTCATCACTCGACTATCCTGTCAGGGAAAGGTATTCAATCTTAGGGCTCGTGGGATCAATGGGGGCATGAGTATAGATGAGTACATTACCTTCCCAACACTGATAAAGTGGGAATTCAAGTCCCCATCAATCTTATCCAAATCCTAAGCCTCTCATTTTCTATGTGGTGGAATGAATGAGACCCACCATTTACGACTCGAGCACTTACTTATTGGGAAACATGAAGCATCAACTAATGGAATGCAAACTTGGATGGACCAAAAAATTCGAGTTCACCAACATATTGTGTAGTTTATTTTTTGAGAGGGTATTGTGCCTTAGTCCCAGAGTTCAGGTCCCTCCTCATGGTCTACATGATCCATCCCAATATTCGTTGAACTGAGCTAATGCAGATTTTAGGTGGTGGCATAGTGCCTTCTCCATTCACTGATGATTTCTTCCACTAGTGGAGGTGACAGGTGATCACCATAGATGAATACCCCTATCTAGGGACAAGAGTTAGTGGAGATAGGAACATGCCATAACCACCAGTGTACACATTCAGGGATATATGTGAGATCCATTTTTTTGTGTTTTGCAATATTTCTTTTTTTTTTGAATTTTTGGTTTAAGGAAATCAAAAACATGTTTTTGGTGGTATCATGTAAACATAGGTTCACGACAACCAAAGGTATTTTCATGACACTGGCGTAGAGGCTGAAGAGATGATATGATTGAAATTGATCCCGAGCGGACGCTGCAAAATGTGCAGGGAAACTTGACCTATTTGACCCACATGATCCCTATGGCATAGGTCGAGGACCTGCTCGAGACTATGTAGAGACATGTGGTTGGGGCACCCCGTCCATTGGTTAGAATATCCAGGTATTTAGAGAATTCTATATTTTGCAATCATGGTCATCATTCGATACCATAGGCATAGTTGTTAGGACTCTATTTTGAGGGATAGAAGCCCAGTTCTGTACTATGCCACCATATTTTTTGGAGCTTTTATTCAGAAATTAAAAATTATGGACACTGATTTGATATATGTACATGTATATGGATGTGCATGTGAATCTATATATGAATGCTTATTTATTAGTCATGTGACAATTACCAATCTAAAATGTAATTTGCATATGAATCGACAAAGTGTCTAGATATATGAATGTATGTAATGAAATCAAAATGTTGTTTTAACAATCTTACCCTTAAGAACCTTCTCAGGAATGTAGGATCACTAACGTGGTACTGAAAATTCAATTGTGAAAAAATCAACTGTGAATCCATGTGAACCTCTAAATATTGAATACTGTTTGAACTGGCATCTCGTAATAGCTCAATAATCGCACTAAACTTAGCCACGTTTTTTGAGGATGGTTGAAGGAATACACCTCCTCAACACACTGAGCTGACCCTTGGGTGCATAAATGACCGAAGCAACAAAAGCTAAGTTATGTGTCGGCTGGAACCATCCGCAAATCCTAAGTACATTGAAGACTCTATTGAAATCTGCCAACCAATATGAGGCATGTCAACAAACTAGCTAGAAAAAAAAAACTATGTAACACTATAGAATAATATACAAGGTACCGGCCCAATACGGAGACTCAGGCATAGGAATTTTTAAGGTAGATCCCATTTATAGGCTCTTTCAGTGCATTCCTTTCATAATCTTATAATTCATAAGCCCCTTTGTCTAGGACATGACTCACAATGTAAGGACCATGCCACATAGGATTAAAATTTCCTGCCTCCAATGGTTTGTTGGATTGATCATATAAAAGGAACAAGTCACCCTCATTATACTAACGAGGATGGATATACATATCGCACTAGGACTTGGCACGATTCTTATTTACTTCTATTGCCACGACAGCATCTCGACTCTACTCATCAAGTTGCTCAAGGTGGACTAATCGCTCTTCTAACTCAGAGGTGTCAGGAAAGAACTCTATGACTAGTTTCAAGGAAGGGATCTCACATTCAATTAGTAAAATTGACTCCATCCCATGATCCAACTAGTACGGTTAAAAACCAACGGAATTTTTTACTACGGTTTGATAATCCCACAAAGCAGGATACAACATGATATGCCAATTAATATTGATTTGTGTGATGATTTTTGTAGAATGGTATTAAGAGGTTTATTAACCGCCTCGACCTGACCATTTGCTTGGAGGTAATAAGACAAATAATGTTCTTGTTTAAACCCCAACTTTACAGCTAATTATGTCATCATCTTATTTTGAAAGTGTCTTACATGATTAGTGACAATCTCCTTCAGGATCCTGAACTAAGTGATAATTTGATTGAACAAGAAATTGGTGGTCGTCTCACCATTGTATTTGACTATAGGCATGGCCTCTTCCCACTTAGTAAAGTAATCCACAACCACTATAATACGATGATGCCTCTAAGCCGATGCTGGGTTGCAATCCATAAAATCCACCCCCCACTTAGTGAAGGTACCAATGGTGATAATAGGATGTAACGGTGAGTGATGCAAGCGCATGTTCCGAGAAAAAAACTAGTAAGGGTGGCATATTTTGACCACATTAACACAATATTTAAATATTGATGACCAATAATAACCCACTCTTAAAAATATTTGAGTTGCATCAACCTCGGATAAATGACCACCACACGCCCCACCATGGAAGTCATTAAGCATAACCATAACCTCCTCGTGATTCAAACAACGACATAAGATAGAGTCCACCACATGACGATACTATGTGTCACTAATGATGAGGTAGTTTTTAAAGTTATGATGTAAGCATCGTCGTTCATCCCTTGAGACATATAAGGAAATTTATAGTTTGAATATAGACGATGATATTTTCATACCAAGGGTCCTCATACGAGATGAGGAAAATGTGCTCACCCAAAAACAAGTCCCCGTGAATTGTGTCCTCATCCATCCTATGAATATCTGACATCAAATCCGCAAAGACCAAATACTTCTTGGTTTTTTGAAACAAAATCAAGGTCAAAATATTATAAAATAACAATCCATTTATTATACTTTCCCCCAATCACCTTTCTGGTCAGGACAAGCTGAAATGGATTGATATGGGCTACAATCGTGGTTTGGTGAATTAAGATGTAGTGTTGTAATGGCTAGACTGCGTGAATAGTCGTTAAGGCCAACTTCTCCATGTGAGTATATTGAAGCTCAACATTAATGAGATTTCGGATAATATAATAGATAATGTGCTCGTGGAGCTCGTCATCCTCTTGAACCAGAACCATACCAACCGTCACTTGAGACATGAACACATAAAGCAAGAAGTATCTACCATGGCCTAGAGGACTAAGTAGAGGGGATGATGCTAAGCATTTCTTAATGGCATCGAATGATTCCTAGGGTCACTCATCCCATAAGAACGAAGCATCCTTCTTCAATAAGTGCATAAAACCATTGGTCAAGTTGGAATAATTCACAATGAACCGACACAAGAAATTAGCCATCCCTTGGAGACTCTGAATTTTTTGAATTGTGCTTGGGGGAGGAAACCAAAGTATTGCCTCAACCTTTAACGGATCAACCATAATCCCCTCCTTTGACACAATGAATCCCAACAAGTGACCATTCCTAACACAAAATATGCACTTTTGAGGGTTTAAACAAATCGGTGACATCTCTCGAATACCAAACGAAGATGTGCAATATGATCCACCCTTTGGTGAGAGTGAGCAAAAAGTTCATCCAGTTACACTTTGATGATACACTCAAAGGAAAAGGTCACCGCCCGTTGAAAAGTAGCTCCGACATTTTTAATGCTGAAGGGCATCTTTTGGTATGCAAAAGTACCCCAAGGACATATAAATGCAGTCTTGTGTTGATCCTCAGGTTTAATCTAGATCTAATTATAGCCAAAAAAACCATTCATAAACGAGAAAATCTCACTTCCTGCACACTCATCCAAAATCTAATCAATAAATGGAGTGGGGTAGTTATCCTTAGGATAATATATATTTAGATCTCTAAAATCAGTGCACACATGAATGGTTCTCTGCTACTTATCCGCGGGAATGGGATTGGATACCCATTCAGTCACAGGGAACCGGGTAAATGAAGCCATCTTTGAGCATCTTCTCTACCTCAACCTTAATGGTAGGTGCCTTCCAGGGATTCACAACTCATAAGCATTGTTGAACATGCTTAGCATTAGGATAAGTTTTGATCTCATGCTCAACAATACATAGGGTCTATCCCTAGAATTTATTTGTATGACCCAGTGAATATATCGTGGAGTTCCTTAAATAACTCGGTGTATGTCTAAATTTCTTTAGTTGAACAGTCTGCATCGATGTAAATGTTCTCCACCTTGCCAGGGATTCGAGAAATATTGATCGGGATGGTGGGAGATATGTTTGCCATGTTCCCTTTGATGTATATACCATGAGTGTTGAATGGGACCATGGAGTGACCAAATTTCTTGCTTAAGGTCATCCAAAATTCATCATGATCAATCCATTCGAGCTCTAGGAAGAAATAGGATCAATGATGCATATCCTCCCGAGGTTGTTCTGTACCATCCATGGTATCGATAATAGCTTCGTCTGAAGGAAAAATTTCTTCAAGGAAATCATGTGAGTACAACGAATTGACCGCCCAAGCAGGAAGTACAAGTAGATATTTCTCTTATGTCCAAAAAGAAGAGAGATCAGGGCTTGCAGTGCATAAAGTATAGCTTGGTAAGAAATATGCACTACAAACAACGACATATCCACACTGATTGGTGGGCGTCCTTCACACGAATCAACCGGATAAGGGAGAGTCCACAGTCACTCAAATACGAGGTACAAAATGAGTCCGGACTCAAAGGTGACGAAACACCACCAAGTGTGGATTAAATATCTAGGATTGGTGCCAAAAAGTTAAAAGTTCCCATCAATGAAGGATACATTCTGACACCAACATTCTTAGTTGTTGGTTGATAATTATCGATTATCGAGATAGTGGAACCCGATGATGCTGAGGAACTAGAGTTATCAAATGATAATTGATTTATCAACACTATTATTCCTTTATAAGGAAATTATACGACACGATCGTCTTCATGGCATAGATCCAATTTTAACTTAGTAAAATATTATAATCAAGGGAGACATCAACCACCTTGACCTCAACCAGTATGGTATTCCCCCCAAAATGGACCTAAAGGAAAGGAATAATGACATGAGTTCTAAATGAGCATCCGTCAAATGTTGCCAGCATAGTCATGGATTTGGACAACACAGAAGATCCAAGGCCCTTCCAACAAGACAAAGAAATCACCAACGTTGCAACACCTTAATCAATGAATGTATGTTTAATGGTGTTATTGAAACACTTCATATGGACTTGAAAATCCATGTGGTAAGGTAAACGAGGCTAGACATCATGAGCCTCGAACTTGACGACACTGGGGTCGTTTGGATCAGCAACACCTAAAGCATTTAATAAGGCTTTCCTCTACAAGGGACAAGTCCGAAGCACTTCTAAGACCGACATCACACAAGGACTCTGGCCCAAATCCTTTACAATAAAATAGTGTTGGGCGGCTTGGGTATTAGGATTGTGTGCCAACTACTTGAGGACTCCTTTGGGTATGCATGGTGTGGTATGGCGCATGGTATAGTCTCAGGCTTATCGATCTACAAAGGGATCTCTAGAGGCAGAGACTATTTTCCCATTATTAGTTGCAACAGACAATAGTCATGTGAATGGGTCTCAACATGTACAACCAATAACATATTAATACAACTATGACCACCTTCATGGGCTGGCGTATTTTGAATCTCGCAAGAACCACTTCCAGTAGTTGGAGATCTCAAAGTCATGTTCTAATTATGTGGAAGGAGATATGTAAACACAACTGGTATTTGTGGGATTAACTTCGATACCCCATTTATCCTAAGGAACAAGTGCATAAGATGGTCTCATCGATAAAGTTTACATGTGAATTTGACCTTAAGTTTAGGATTCTTGTCCCCGCCAGCATGTTCGTTGTTCTTGTCATAATTGATGGTTTCCCCACCAGAAAGTACAAAGACAAAAGGTCAACAAGACACTAAGAACCAATTACTCATGCACTAAAAGCAAAAAAAAAAAGTGGAAAAAATAACAAGAACAACTTTCCTAAAAATCTAGTAAAAAATGAGTTTCTAGTCACAATAAAAGCAGTAAACAAACAATATAGGGACCCTAGGAGACTCAACAACACTCACAACCCTCCCAACAATCACTCCAACCAAGATATCAAGAAAAAAATTAAGTGTACGCGACTGCTCAAAGAACAACAATGTATGTACGCAACATGATAAAGGACAACCCACATATATATGCAACTGTCACCATTGTCACCTACATATACAAAATAAATGGGGGAAAAAAGCAAGTTTAAGGCCAAAACACTCCAGGAGGATGCCAACAAATTACTATACTAATAGATGCAGCACATTAACACAAAGAAACCGAGAGCAATTCCAACCGAAATGCACCCAAAAACCCCAACAAAAAGGATACTTCCCCAGTGGGGTTGCCAATTTTGTTACAGAGAAAATCTTCCTATGGATTGGGGTGGACCACAACAGACAGGATGAAACCATAAATCAAATCTAATCTCAAATATGTCATGTGAATGTAAATTCTAACAAAAAAAATAAAAGTTCGTACCCCAACCAGAAGTTCGAAGAAGTTCGTTGTTGAGCTTTCAATCCAATGCTTGAAACCTACAAGTTGTCCTCAACAACAAATATATCGAAGCATATAATATATTCATGAAATGTTAGCACCTACTCTAGAATAATCCATTTAAACATGTATGAAGCAAATACACCCATGGAAATAAATACATAATATTTGCACATGAAATTCGATGAGAAAATATTATTTCTATCAATTCAAAACACAATTACAAAGCGACAACCTTTGTCAACAACTCATGGAAAACAAGAAACCAAGTTCCTCCACCTGGGCCTCCACCACTCCAATCCTCCATACCAAGGAAAGCTCACAAAGACATTGGAGAACTTGGGAGATGAACATAAAAAGTTCTATCAACCAAGATAAAGAGATAGAAACTCAAACATATGGCAATGGGGCAATTTTTCACTATAGTTTCCTTATCTCAAAGTTTCTCCCCCTTCAACGCTTCATAATGGTTCAATATATAACCCTAAAATGGGAAATGGAGGGTCTAATTGAAGCATTTCCCAGCAATGGAAGGTCAAGGATCGTAACCCTCGTGACTTAGACTGGAAAATCTGAAATATTTTTAATGTTGAGCACAAAACCCGATGTACGTGGGTTGTAATGGCGCAACATGCGTATACACCAGATGCATAACTGCTCACCCGTGTGTATCTTCAAAACTAGATTTTAAAGGGTTATACCAAAGCATCATGACTATACAGAGTATGTCGGGGTATAGTGAGTCTACATATGGACAAGGGAAGGCCATCAAGGCATGACGCATAAGGTGTGGAAAATCATGCTATAACAACCATAATTTCATTATCTTTATTATAATTTCCTCCCGATTTGACTGTGAAATATCAACACAATTAGTCACACATTATAGGTGTAAATTTTAATGGCATTGGGGACTTAATAATAAGATTAATAGCAAATGTATGGAGTAGTGACAATTTTTATAAGCAAACCAGAAACATTGAATGAACCTAAGAAAATGTGGGCATCTTTTTTTTCATGTTTACATATTCCATCTCTTTAAAAGCATCTAATATGTTGATTTATAGTCATTTTATTGCATTGGCAACACTACGTGTTTTTATGTTAAAATTTATGATATGGTTACAATGTCGATATCTAATATTTGCTTATTATTTGACCACATTATTGGGCCTTTGAATCACTCATTTTGTAATTAATGGAATTCTTTTAAAGGGAAACATATAACAAATAATTAAATTTAGATCTCTCAAAAATCCATGGATCTTGTGCGAGTTTGGATAGCTTCGACATAAAGATAATACATAGATTTTTCTTTATTTTTCAAAAGAGCATTCAATGATTTTGTTTCGGACAAAATATCCATTAAGCTCCATGAATTTTTCTTACTTACATATTCTTAATTTTGTTTAGATATGAACTTGAACAAAATGGACCTTTTCATCTACACAAACCTAAAATATGGATAATAGCATTCAAAATATGATTTTTTTCATTGAATTTTCTACATCATCAAATTCTTGCTTCTATGTTCTCCCAAAAAGTCATTCCTCCTTTCCTGACTGTATGCATCTTTAGATATCACATTCTTTCACTTTATTCATGTTTTTTTTAATAGGAACAGTTAAAGTTTTTTTTGTATTAAGGAACAACGGGCAGGCTGCCGATACCTTTACAACTTAGATACTTTGCTGCAATCTTGAGCGTAAGTTCATAGATCAGCATATTGTGGGCTCACAAAATTTGCACAGCCTGTGGAAGCCTGGCAAACTAACAGAGTTTCTCGATTACAGAGCATAGCTATCGATAATAAGGAAAACCTTAAACACTAAGAAATAAGACCACTGCTTCCATACCAACTTGGCTTCCCGACGCTGCTAGGCTTACAACCGGTACACTATAGGTTGGCCCAACCCTATCACCCTACTTAGTTGAGTGCTGTCCCCACCTAGTTATTTAGCCAGGAATGAGTAGGTACGGCACTAGGATATTTGGCGAGCAATACTCTGCATGCAGCAGAGTAATTAATGCGACGGTGGTCGCACTGTCCGCCGTCGGATCGCTCTTTGGAATGGATCCGACGGCGGACAATGCGACCGCCGTCGCATTAATTACTCAGCTGCATGCAGAGTATTGCTTGCCAGGATATTTACCTTTCCTGTTACCACTTTTTCACCTGCTTCACAAACCTATATATACTACGCCTCACCAGCCAAATCCACCTCGACATTTTCCTGCCTAATGGGAAAGATTTTGTACTTATTTGGCCATACAGTGACTGACTTGTCGGAACGCTAATACTTAGTTTCCTTCCTTCTTCACTTTCCCATCCTTTTTGGTTGACCATTCATCAGAGAGCTTGGTGACTTTGGCTTCTAGAATGATGATCTGTTTCTCAAGTTCCTCATGAGTTGTGGCCTACACTTTGAGCTTGGCATCAGTGGAATTTGTGAGTTCCTCATGTAGCCGTATAAGATCCTCATCCAGGAGATCATGTCTCCTTCCTCCAACTCTGTCTATCCTCGGCATCATTCTTTTTTGTGCCCACTCCATAGTCTTCACTCAACTGAGTTCTGAGAGCATATGCTCAAGCTTCTCTTCCAGTGATGGGCCAAGATTTGAGCTAGAGGCCATAGAATCCATTGGGGAGGTATCAGCTGATTTGTTTCCTTTCTTGAAGCGTAGATGAGGGAGCCTGCAAACAATATTTCCTTGGCCAAGTATATATCCCCTGATGGAATGCTTTCCCTGTGAAGTTTGAGGATATGGCCGAATCTTGGTTATGAGCCTCGATAAGATCATCACATGCTGCCTTCCTGTCTTTGGCCAGGTGAAATGATGTTTCCGCTAAGAGAAAGAGCAACATACTTGAGAGCGTGAATCTCTGCCTGTAGACGACCATTTTTTGGCGCCGGCTTGACTTGGCCACTTGTATGCCTGAGCCCCATCAGTTATCCTACGGGCCCCACCTAGACTGGCCACCTTAGAGAATATTTGCTTGTGTTTCGTTCCCATTGACTGTCAGCACACCCTTTCTCTTGAGCAATCCCTTATTGGCTTCAATATCCTCCATGGCATTTAGTCCCCGAAGAATGTGAAAGAAGCTAACCGTCTTGACGCCCTTTCTCTTGAGCGATCCCTTATTGGCTTCAATATCCGCCATGGCATTTAGTCCCCGAAGAATGTGAAAGAAGCTAACCGTCTTGAACTTGTGAAGGAGACGGTCTATTTTCTTGAGAATATAATTTATACTAACTTGGTTTGGCATCTTTTGGGTGCATAAAGCCTCGATAATGAGTTTGAAATCTTCGAATATCACGAGATTCTGGATGTTCCTGGAGATTTCTTGTCGAAGCCCTTGCCATAGGGATAGAACGTTCGCTCTATTGTTTGTATCGAGCCCCAGTCCCCATGAGTATGCCAATTCCAGTATTCCATCAAGATCCAGTAGGATCCCTCCCCCTCCTCCCGCCCCTGGGTTCCCTTTCGAGGCCCCATCAAAGAATAAACAATGTTTTTCCAACGTAGATATCCACTTTATGAAATTTTTCTCTTCTAATCGGATTTCCAAGCTTTCTCTTGATATGGGTCTGGGTTCTGATCGATGTTGATAGTTCGGGACGATCTCCTTAAGCCATTTTTCCTCCTCAAGTTCCAAAGGGACTGTGGGATGGAAAGTCGACTTGGAAGCAAGAGTCTCACCCAGAAGTGCCCTGGCTTTTATTGCTACCTGGGCTGGAATGCGATTTTTCCCACGAAAAATTCTATTGTTTCTTTCAAGCTATATTTTCCACATGATGAAATCTGGAAGCCACATCCAGCTTGCTTTTAGTTGATTTTTTGATTTAGAGAGAATGGGCAGCGGGATATCCAGCTACTTAGCAGCTCGGAGATTTTCGTAGGCATGGGGAAGAGGTCAAATCCTAGCCTTAAGGAACATTCCCAAACCTCTTGTGCAAATGGGAAAATGAAAAGAAAATGATCATAGGTTTCTTCCTCAGCCAAGTAAAGGGGGCATCTAGAAGGCCCTTCCCAACCCCTTCTTCTGAGATTTTTACTCGTGAAAATGCCTTTGTGATCCAACGTCCAAGTAAACATGTTGAATTTACGAAGAGATTTGTAGGACCATATTATTTTCCAAGGAGTTGGGTTAGGTGGGACATGCAATATTGCTTGAAGATGCTTGTATCCTACAACTACTGTGTATTTCCCCGAGGTTGTGGCCCATCCCCTTTTGTCTTTGTTAGAAGCATTTAGGGGTGCTTTCCCTTGAAGTAACTCAAGTAGATTTTGCGCTTCATCTTCTAATATCTCATGATAATTCTCCAGGTCCCAATATTTTCAGGTGCTCTCTTCATCCTATTCCCATAACGAAATGTCCCATAGAGTGAAGCGGTTGACGGATTGAAGCCAGATTTTCATGTTATCCAGTCCTTCCTTGTGACGGAGAGGAGATCCTCCTAGGACCAAATCCTTTGAGATTCTTATGCGCTTTCCATTGCCTAGGATACATGTTAGATTGGATTTGAAGCGATCATGGGACTTGAGACAGAGAATAAATATTGGTGAACCTATGAGCACTTTTGGTGGGCGTTCTAGTCACCTTCTTCGGGATCGATTGAAGTATTTTTTCCACAATACTTCTTTGTTCCAAGACATTTTTCCTGATATTATTTTCCAAAGGATTTTGGCACCCAAGGCCAGATTATGAGAGAAAATGTCTCGGATTTGAAGGCCACCTTCCAGAAGCGGCTTATTTATTTTTCCCCAACTGACTAGGTGAAGTTTCGACTCATTTTTCTTTCCACCTTCCCACAAAAAATGCCTTAGTAGAGCATCGATTTTGTTTGTTATGTATTTTGGATCCAGAAGTATTGAGTTCTGATAAATGGGAATGCTAGATAGAACAGACTTAAGAAGCACCACTTTTCCTGCTAGATTCAATCAAGATGCTCCCCAAATGTGTATACAGAGCTTCAGCTTGTGCAAGAGTGGAAGCCAATGTGTTTATTTAGGGCTAACATTGAAAATTGGTATTCCTAAGTACTTGAAATAATCCTAGATCGTGAGTCCTTCCATATCAAGAGCTCGGGCGATTTCAAGCATCTCTCTTAGTGAGCAATTCCAACCATAGATTTTGCTTGTTAGATAGTTAATCTTGATGCTTGAGACTTCTATATCCCAATCTAGCTCCCTTTTGAATTTTCACGTTGTGATGACACTGGTCCCTCCTAGTAGAAGGGTATCATCAGCAAACTATGCGTGGTTAATATCTTTGACATCTGACACCATCCTTAAACCCGACAGGGATTGAAGATGTTGACAGTGATATAGCTGGAAGCTTAGGATTGAAGCTTGAATGGCATACAAAAGAGGCGACAGCGGACACCCTTTCCTCAGACCCTTTGAGGCTAGAAAGAGTCCAGCTGCACGTCCATTCACCAATGGGGAAATCCATGGGGATCCTATGCACGCTTTAACCCAATTTATGAACCCTTGAGCAAACCACAAGTTCTCCATTACTTTAAACAAGAAATCGTGTCTGACTCTATCAAAGGCATTAGATAAATCTAGTTTGACGACCGTACCTTTTTATTTTCGTTGAAAGCTTGAATGGATTGCTTCCTGAACCTGAACAATGTTGTCCAGGATTTGGCACCCTTTGATGAAGCCGCCTTGGTTTTCCAGGATGATATCAGTGAGTATTTTCTTGAGCCTGTTTGCTATGATTTTTGTGACTATCTTGTAGCCTGTGTTGCAGAGTGAAATTAGGTGGAATCTGTTGAAGTTGCTTGCACCTCTCTCCTTTGGAATAAGTGCCAGGAATGTTTAATTTGTGCTCCCTCCTATTTTACTGCAGTGTTGGGATTTCCTCACCATTATGAATAGGTCATCCTTGATAATTGGCCAGCATGCCTTGAAGAAATGATCCATGAATTCGTCAGGCCCTAGGGCCTTATTGGCTTCCATGTGATCCATATTCATGTTTTGTTATATCCTAATGTAAAAAAAAAATACTGTTTATGATTATAACAACATTTTTTTATGTATGTGTGGGATTCCTACTAAAATTATCCAAAAGGTAGTGTAATTCTTGTTATAACCAAACTTAAGCATTATAGATTATGGTTAATCCGACTCTAACACAATTTTTTGCATGGCTTGATTATAAGGTTTACATGTTATCACTTTTTATTGAAATCAAAAGATATGTATCTAGTGGTTAATCCATTATAAACATTGTAAAAAAATTGAAGAGAAACATTTTATTTCGAATATTCTTCTTGAAGTGTATACATAGTTTACTCTTGTCAATTGAAGTACACATTTTTTTCAACTATTCATCATGGAAGGGTTGTACTACCCTTCAACATGAAATTAAGAGCAGCCCTTCAAATTTGATCACCGATTGCGTTGCTTTCTTTTTGCTCTTCTTTTCTTTACCAGAAAAGCATGCGCGACCAAAACAATTTCCGATGTATTTAGTTCGATTGTATTTAAATTTAGATTTTTTACCATTTCTACTTCATATGTGCTTAGACTTTTTACCATTTATACTTCATATGTGATATTGACCATATTGTGCATTAACTTGACCATATGACAATATTAAAAATTTAAATATATTCCTTCAATAGAGGTTTTTTCAAATAATCCTTCAATAGAGGTTAAACATAGACCTTTTCAAAAAATATATTAAATCAAACAACAACCTTTACATTATACATTTTTCTTCATGATTTCTTTCATTCAAAGGACAATTTTTGTCATCCCAAGGAAGACTCAAGATGCACCCCAAGGAAAATTTCCTTCGCCCCAAGAATCAATCACAACTATAGAAAATGAGGCAATGTAACACGTTTAATGAAGATGTATGCAACTTGCTCTTCAATAGACAAATACTCTAAGCTAAGAACAATATCCTAGATGAGTTGTCAAATGAAGTCCATGTGAATCTCTATGAAATTATTCCTCTGATGCTTCACTCGGCTGTGATAAATAGGTATGGCACTTTGATTATCACACCAAAGAGTGGTGGTGTGATCTTTCTTAATCTCAAACTCTATCATCAGTTGTTGAATCCAAAGGACTTCTTGACTAGCAAAGAATTACATCACAATACTAAGGTTATACATAAGACAATGCAATCATTTTTTTCCTCTTGCAATACTAGGAAATATGAGCAAATTCTAAGTGATAGACAACTAAACTAGGTGAGCATTCGATCATCAACAAAACCAGCCCAATCAGAATCAACGAAACCCACAAGTTGAGAAGCAACCAAGGTATATCGAATGTCAAAATTGGTAGTGCCCTTAATGTAGCTCAAAATTTGTTGGGATACCTTCTAGTGGCTCTAATGAAGAAATTGAGAGAACTAAGAGACACGCCTACAAATGAGATGGCACACATTTGTTTTTTAATTTATGTTGGAAAATGCTATTTTTTTATTAATTTTCGAAACTAACCGTTGGAATTATCATATGAACTCATAAACCTTAAAACTATATGCCAATGGATAAATGATTCGTTGATGAATCTATTGGTTTGAAGTCCACCACCTAAGGTGCATCCTAGGATAGAGTTTAGGCAGGGTAAGGAGGCTTCGAAGTAAAATTGAAATTGTAGAAAAGTGGGATAAAAGCATGTTTTTAAAGCCCTCGACCAAGCTAATAGCCGGACAAAGGTGTTGAAAACCTTCGATCGAGGTTTTTGGTATATTTTTAAATACCTCGATAGAATAAAGGGTTTAAGTATGGTTAAATCAAAAGCTCGATTGAGCTCTTGTGAAATAAAAATTCAAAAAAAAATGCGCTAGTTAGTTTGAGTTAAGGAGCTTGATCAAACTTAAAAGCTCGGTCCAACTTTTAAAAGGTCAAGATAGATTTTTTAAAAGCTCGATCTAAATTTTTAAAAAGCTATATTGAGCTTTTTAAAGCTATATTGAGGGTTAAGAAAACCCTTGATCAAGCTATCTAGCTTTATAGAGAGTTTTGTCAACCCTTGATCAAGCTTCTGAAAATAGCTGATCAAGCACTTTGTTAAGCCCTCGATCGAGCTTTCAAAAGCTTGATTGAAGACTTAACAAAAGTTCAACCGAGCTCGTTTTTTACCATTCTCATGCCCTCCACTTACAAGTGTTACCCATCTTCTTGGGAATACCCCCACGCTATTGATCAAAGATGCTTGATCTTTAACACTCTTGGCTTATTCTATTGTTATATATGTTCTAGTTGCATTTCAAAAGTGATTAAGATATCCATTGTACATACCCTTCTTTTTTTTGCAATTTATGGATAGTTTTTTGTAAATATAAAGCATGATTTCAAAAATAAAGGTGAAAGAGACTTTGATCCTAGATGAGCAAATGGGTAAGGCATGGAACTTAGGAAAAAGGAAAGATGAAAAATAAAATAAGGTTAAAGTGAAGTTAGAGAAAAATATATATATATTAAAGAAAGAGAAACCATGTACTATGAATTAGGGTTTTTTTGCAATTAACCATAAATAAATAAAAAATCATGTAATTTGTGCATTAATAAGATGAAAGACTCATAAAAGAGGATAATTCTCATCAATGAAAACATCTTTAAAAAAAATCACAAATACATCAACAATATTGTCAAGTAAACTTGTAAATTGATAATAAAAAAAATCTAAATGATAAATGAATCTAAAAATGATAAAAAAAAATCTAAATTTAAATACAATCCAATTGGCTGCACCGGAATCTGTTTTCGTCGTCCATGCTTTACCGGTAAAATCAAACAAAAAGCATCGGAATCTGTTTTTTTGTCCATGCTTTCCCGGTACTGAAAACAAAAAGCATCGGAATCGTCCAAGGAAAAAAGTACCGGAAACTGTTTTTCTCGATTAAAGAAAAAACAAAAGCAAAAAGAAAGCAATGCTTTTCCGGTTAAAGAAAACAAAAGCAAAAAGTATGCAACGGCAATCGTCAAGCCATTGAGTATTTATAAGTATGTGCCCTTTTGGCTGGGATTTATGTGCCCTTTTTGTTGGGATTTATGTGCCCTTTTATGTTAATTTGTATAAATAACATTTATACGTATTCATACCATTTGTTTTTTCTTCTTCTGTGCTTTCTTCTCGTTATTAGTTGTTAAATGTTTTTTTTCTTCAATATCCAGTTGCTATGTTTGAACAATTATAATCAAGGTTGTTTCACTTACTTTCTGGTTTAGTTTCCAGAATGTATATGATAATAAATATATAGGAATATAATTTGTTGATCGAAGTTAACGGCTTTGCTCATCAATAAAATACAATCTAAGAGTTTGAGTTAAAAAATTTATTGATTGAATATATTTCATGCTTGTTTTTAACTTTTGTATTTCTTGTAATTTGTTTACTTTTATTTTATTTACTGATCAAACTCTTAGAGGAGGAATCTTGCTGAGAAATGCGGACAAAGTTATTTTATTTAAGTTATTTATTTCCATTTTATTTAAGATTAGTTTGTGTTTATTAGTCCATTTTTCATGTTAATTCTTGTTATCTGTGTATGTGCATTCCTTCTTGTTGAATATCTACTCTGCATTTTCTTCTCATTAATCCTATATAATTAACATTTAGCTTGTTGTTTGTTTGAACAACATTAATGGAGGCATCTTACCCTGATTTTCTGGTTTTTTAAATGATTCCTTGTAGAACAAGATTAGAAATTTAGTGGAATGTTGGATTGTTTTATTTTCATTAAGGGACACATTCATGAACTTTAAAGATTCAATTTTGCATTGGTGGTTTTTCTATACCTTGTGCTTCAATTCTTTTCATAGTTATACAATAACCCACTTCCAAGATGATGAGAAAGGATGTCTGAGTTCTTCTAGTGACTCTGTATTACTTGTTGAAGATACTTTTTGTAATTTGTTTAATCATGTTCATGGTTAACATGTTCTCTATTTGAACATAATTAATGGAGATAGTTGTTCATGATGCCTATGCTTAGATATTTTGCAAAAAATTGAAATGTAATCAATTGTATGAGCTCTTCATTCAATCCCTATTACAAGATGTCCATTTTCTTCATCATGTTAATTTTCGTTAGTTTTTCTTTGTATTCCATGTTGAATGTATATTCTTTATTTTAGTCTGATTATTTTGCATTTTGATGCATAATTCTTCTCTTTTATGATTTTTTTTGACAAATAATAAAATAATTTATATCTTTTAATTTCCATCATGATTCATGCAACTAATGATTTAAAGATTTAATAGAATATTGCAATGTTTAAATTATCAAAAGAGTTGCTAATTTATTCATGGAAA
This sequence comes from Pseudotsuga menziesii, assembly GCA_001517045.1. Lineage (NCBI taxonomy): Eukaryota > Viridiplantae > Streptophyta > Pinopsida > Pinales > Pinaceae > Pseudotsuga > Pseudotsuga menziesii. The sequence continues at coordinate 219,137 of LPNX010119156.1, forward strand.
TCAAGTGCCATGTTTATTAGTGGAATGCATTAAGAAAAGTGATTGAGTGTGAGTTGTTTTAACACTTTTTTGTTGCTATTTGAGGATTCTTAGAGTTGGATTCTTACCAAGCTGATAAGAAATGCTTCTAAAGTTTATCTCCTTTGCATTTGCAAGTCATCTGCTACATTTGTATCTTTTTATGTGTATTCCTACTTGAATGCCTATGTTTCTGTGTGTATTCCTTATAGTGTTATCGAAACTGGTCATGTTCAGGCAAAACTAGCCGGTTCGACCAGTTTACAGGGTTTTTCGGTCCGGTCAGGGCCCTGAATCACTTGGGCTTGATTTTGAGCCTAAACCGCCCCTGAACCGGCTGGTTCCGTACGGAATCGGACCAAAACTACTGAAATCGGCGGTTTTGAATGGTTTCGTATAGAACTAGTCTGGTCCGTACAATGCCATATCGCAGTCGTCCTGGGACCCACAAAACTCAAATTTTGGTTCTAAGCTTCAATGATATATTTTGGTTCAAAACTTCGGTGATGTATTTTGGATTGGAACTTCAATGATGTATTGCACTGGATGATATTTTGGTTATTTGCACCTGTACTTGCTATATATATGAAAAATTTGCATTATTGTGTATTAATGGCTTGGATTCATATGTATGCACAGGAATATCTATGTTTTTTACAATATGTTAATATTTTATGCATTTTTTTTGTCTACCGGTTCTTTTCCTGTTCCGGTCCAGTTCACACTTTGGGCTCTGTAGGTTAGATGACCGGTCTAGTTTTGATAACATTGGTGTACACAATATTACATTTTTTTATTTGTAAACAGTTGAGTTGTGATTTTGTCATGTTTTTAAGTCTGTCAATTACTTAGTTGCATGCTAGTTAATTATGGTTACATTGATTCCCCTTGAAGTCATTAAGCTATGTTCAACATTAGTTATTTTCAACCAAACTCTCCAAGCTTGCAGAAACCCATATCAACCTTATTTTAGAAAGAGTAGGGATATCCTTTCAAGTCTACAAATAGATATAACCTAGAGGCAAACTACTAATCTGCCTACACATTCTTTCCATTTTTATATGGTATTCTAATTTGCATTCCATCCAACCATGAAAGGCTCGTTGGGTCGATGAAACTTGAGTGTTATTGTAACCCATGATAAAATTTGTTTTTTCATACATAAACAATAGTTTTTTCCACATTTGGCTAACCATGTTTATTGGTGACTTTTGTTTATAGGTAAATTATCTTGGGGAAAGCCCCCGGGAATTTCCTCCCCCTCATTTCAAGGATGGTACTTAAGGTAAACACTAGATTCTCTAGGGCACAAGGCCAAGTTAACAATAGGGATTGAAGCCATTACAACAATATTCTCATTATAAGCTCAACATGTCACTTAGGGGAATAGAACTTGGGTGGGGAGGATTACACTCCATCCCACAACCACTTGAGTTAGACCCCATTTTTACGTCGCCAACACCATACAATAGTTTGTTTGAAGACTGCACAATGATATTTAATATAATTAAATAACAACAATTGACAAACCCCATGTATGGGAAGAGCATGCCCACTAAGATTTGAAATTACATCAACATCTCCTTGCATGTTTTAAAACCCTAACCCTTGCTACAACTCTCCCTTCTACTTACTCATGGCCTTGATACCTAACGTCCTTCTTTCAATACCCTATATGTCTCCTACCCCATCCCTTTGATGTCTGCATCTCGTTGCTCTCACCTTGCACCAAGCGAATGTACAAGGCACACTCACCAACATCTCTTCAAACTACAACAGAATGCAAGCACACCATGTAGGAGCATCTTGCACCTCCACATATCATTTTGGACTCCCTCTTCACACCTTGATCATTGTCAAAATAGTTGTTACAAGATACCACTAATGTATTATTGACAAGTAATGTATTATCAACCCTTGACCCTTGCATACACTACATTTTTCTCTTTCTTATCAAAAGTTTTTTGTCTTTACAACTTTATAGTAGTTTATGATTTTAGTTTAAATATTTTAATTTTTAATAATAAAATATTTATATATGTAATATTGCGTAAAATGGTAATTAATTTTATATTTTTCTCCCTTTAAATTTAAACTTAATTTCAAGTTTTTGAAAATTTGAAATCACATTTTCAGAATATAATGAGCTTCTATGTGTGGTAACAATAACTAATGTGATTTGGTGTCCCACTAAGTAGACTTACGATCTATAGAAAAAGAGTAGGAAATTAGACTATGGGAATTTGCAAGGTCAAACCTAGAAATAGTTACTTTAGGTGCCATGAGTGCCACTATGGGGAGTGTTGTTTCATTTTAGGTTAGCTTTGGCAAGTCTCGGGTTGGGTGAAGGTGCAAAGGTAATGAGATCCTAACTGGTAGTTGATTGCTTAATTACAGGGTTACACGAATCGAGGGTGCGATCGGAATCGACTAAAGAATCCGATATGGGTGTGCCAGTCATCCCAAAAATAGGAATCAAGGATTCGAAACCCTAACCCTAATTAACCCTAATTATCCTGCATTTATCCTACGTAAACAATTTTAGATTACTCAAAATGAGGTGGAAGAATTTGATGAAGTATTCGAGAATCCGATTTGGGTGTGGTTAATCCTAGGGCCGAATCCAATAATTGTGCTTAATTATCATTGTCAAGGGGACTAGACCAACACGATTGTGGAGGTCAATCCGTTGATGGGAAAAAAACAGAAAGAGGAAATGAGTAGGCATGCATGTCATGAATCCTTAAAAAATAATCATAGGCAAAAATGATTTTAGTGACAATCAAATCTTCCTCGGGGTTATATATATATATATATATATATAGTGTATAATACTTGATTTAATTTAATTTAAATATTAATGTTTAGTAAATATCAAATCGATGCATGGAATTGTAAATTGAATACAATAGACAAAACATGACAAGGGGGAGGCAAAAATACATCCCCAAGGAATGCTAAAAAGAGAGAAAAAGAACCTAAAAAAATGGAAGTGTTAAAAGCACTAGAAAGCGCCAATTCGTTGAGATGGGGAGTAATGAAGCCTGATCAAGAAGGAGTTTCCTTGGTTGAGACTTCTTCCTTTGGAGAACCTATCCTTTCAAGATCATAGTTTCATTGCTTAGCCTATCCTTGACTTTTTCATTATCTGACCTCCTTTCTAAGCAAAACAATAGGAAGAAGAAGGTTAGGGTTACATGGATGAATTCATTGAGTCTATTTGCGAGGCAAAACAATAGGAAGAAGGTTAGGGTTTACATAGAGGGATGCTTCGAGTCTATTTCATAGGCAAGAACAACATGAAGGAGCCTAGGGTTTACATGGACATATTCTCAGGGTCTCTTTCTTAGGCAAGAGCAACATAAGAGGTTAGGTTTTCATGGATAGTGCTTTGAGTCTTAGAGTTCATACATTTATTGTCTAGTTCATTGTAGCGGGATCCACAACCCATCTACAACCTGGACATTGGGTTGTTTTAGTATGTTCCATGCGGAGTGGGGTGGGTTGTCTTTGTATTCTTGGGTACTCTTAGAGCAAAATTTTGTATCCTTGTGAAGGAAGAAGGAGAGGCAACAAGTGGAACTCACGAGTGCTTGCACTACAACTTGTCATTTGTAGGGTCTAGACATATAAGAAGCTACACAGATAGTAAGTTCTAATCTCTCAGTCTCTCAGTCTTCCTTTTGATGTGGTAATTATGGTTAGTTTTCCAACTAATATGTTAACTTCTATTGGTCTTCTTGAGATTGTATTTACATTGAATATATCATTTTTTCCTTGTTTTATTTTCTTAAGTTTGTAAGGTCCTAACCACTTGCTTAATGGCATCCCCATTTCATTATGGCCTAAGAGTTCCTCACCAACCAACTTGGGATTGGAAATATAGTTAACTTTGTATTCCAGCCTCTAGGATCAAGAACTCGTGTTGCATGAGTATTGTTTATATATATTATTTTTGGGTTATTGTTTTTGTTTTTAAATATTAAGATGGCATACTTGACTCTCATATGAAGTAGTTAATTATAAACAATAGCACAATCCCACCTTAATCAAACCAACAATAATACTGTTTCTCAAGGGAAATATAGTCCCTCATTCCCTCACTTGTTTGTAGTTCCAAGTGAGGATGTTACTATCTTGCTAGACTTATGCAGATTTCCCCCTTTTCCATGGTTTTCAGGATGGAGGATGATGGTAATCACTAGATGGAATATCAACTGGTAACCCCAAGGGACTCAATGGGATTTGATCTTGAGGCCTATGTATGAAGGTAATTTGAATGTCGAAGAACTCATGGACTGGATCAATGCATTAGCAAAGTATTTTGACTTTGAAGAAATTGAGGATAAAAAGAAGCTGAAATATGCAATGACCAGACTAAAATGATATGCAACTATCTAGTGGGATGAACTTCAGATCCACAAAGAAAGAACAGGTAAGTACAAAATCAAATCTTGAGATAAAATGTTAGATAAAATTAAAAGTCAATTTATGCCTAAGGATTATCAGTTGACTCTTATTAGACAACTACAAAATCTTAGACAAAAAGGTATGACTAGTCTTAAAGAATACACATAATAATTTTTTAGGTTGAGTAATAGAGTTGGACAGATACAAGGGGACATTGAAAGAGTGGCCAGGTATATAAATGGACTAAGATATGAGATACAAGATGAAATCATCTTGTTTAATTTGAAGACTGTTGAAGATGCTTATCAAGTAGCCTCAAAGGTAGAAGAGAAGCTACTAAGAAACCATGACCAGAAGAATCGATGGAGAAGTACAACAATAGGGAAAGGATCTCCAAACAGAGGAGGTAATTTTCAGACTCCTAAAGATGATGCATAAGGTTCTAGTAGCCAGGAACCCCAAAGAGGAGGATTCAGAGGAGGCATATTTCATGCTAGAGGAAGAGGAAAAAGTAGAGAAGTGAAATGGTATACATGTGGTGAGATGGGACACATGTCATGGGAATGACCAAAGAATAAACCTACGGCTCAGAGGAATGCAAATATTGTTCAGGCTCGTGAGGATTCCAATGAAGATGCATAGGTGAATAATCCTCTTAGGGAAGGAGAATATCTTATGATGAAGAGACTTTTAGTGAAAACAGAGAAGAAAGTGCATGAACCAACCCAGAGAAAGAGTTTGTTCAGGACTAGGTGCAAGTCACAAGGGAAGTGTTGTAAGATGGTTATTGATAGCCGTAGTACATACAATTTGGTCTCCACTAAGATGGTATAGAAGTCGAGATTGAAGAGGACGAAACATCCCACTCCTTATAAAGTGTCCTAGTTGCAGAAAGGACATCATCTCTTGGTGTATGACCGGTGCAATGTGGAGTTTCAAATTGGTACTTACAAATATGTGGTATTATGTGATATAATGCCTATGGATGTGTGCCATATACTCTTAGGGAGGCCATGGAAATATGACAGAAAGTTATTCATGATGGAAGCAAGAACACTTATTCTCTAAAAAAGGGTGGAAAGAGGCATACACTGTCACCATTGAAAGATGAAGTAACCCAAGAAGATTCAAGATCCACACTTTTGCTGATGATTGGGAAAGAACTGTTGCAAGAAGTCAAGAAAGAAGAAGAACTACATTTTGCTCTTGTTGGAAAACCAAAGGTAATTTTAACTTCTACAAATTTAGATGATTTACTTACTGAAGCTAGAATCTTGCTTGATGATTATGTTGATATTATTGTGGATGAGTTACCAAATTCTTTACCTCTTGTGAGAAGTATTAGTCATCATATTGACTTTACCTTCAATATGATGACTAATATTAGTCATCATATTGAAGTATTACCAAATGCTTAACCTTCAAGTGTTCAGACAGAAGAAATGGTCTCAGGTTAAGATGGTCCATTCACAGATTGTAAAGGGCAATTATCTCAGAAAGAACAACCACAAATTGAGGTTATCCTTGACAAAAGAATTTCAAAGAAGACCAGGAGCATATATTTTTTTCAGTATTTGGTCAAGTGGAAAGATCATCCAGTTGAAGATGCAACATGGGTGACTGAACTGGAGATTTCCAAGTATCATATGAACTCTGAAGACCTACTGAAGAATTCTTTTTCTTCCCCCGGAGTATGATGCAGGAGCATCGAGTCAAAGTCCTATGTTTGTTGATTGAGCAAGAAATACTATTTTTATGCTTACATGTAATCATTTCTAGAAGGATAGGGTTAGTTGAAGTTTGTTTTATAGATAGGATTTATTTGGTTATAATAATGGAAATTCACCACTAATGTCCTCGAATCTTGTAAGAGGTTGCTCGAGGATAGGTTAGTTGTAAATTTACTTTCTTAGGAATTTTAGATCCTTCCTACTCGGATCTGACAGGTTGACATAGTTCTATATTAAGTGTCGAATGTAATAATCAGATACGAAGGAATGAATGCGTGAGTGGGAGTGTATGTGACAGTGGTTAATGAAATGAAGAACAAAGAAATAATCTTTGTGTGAGGATTTGTAAATTCTTTGTCTTCTTTTCAATGACCAGAAGCATGTTCAAATTCTTCTTGCTATTAATCTTCAATACTGATGGAAATACTTAAAGAATTCATGAAGTCAAAGATGCATTCATGCATATATAACAGCAAGTAAATTAATCGTTTCACAGATCAATTCAATTGTAACAGTCCAAGTTAAAAATTTGCAATTTAGACAAGAGCTACGGTTGTGGATGAATTATGTAGTAGAAAATGTACAAGACATAGTAGATCCGCAAAATTAAGGTAGATCCGCAAGATCTCAGATCAACAGATAGGGAAGAATCTGCAAGATATCAATGGTCGAAATTGTTTCCACAATGGAAAGGTGAAAGTTTGTTAACTTTGCGAAAAAGGTAATTGAGAAAGATGAATTGTGGAAGCAATTCGAGAAGGGTTGAAAACTTAAACCCGCAATTCGAAATTTGCAATTGCGAAAAGGTTGTGTTGCAGAAGGGTTGATTTGCGTAAATATCAATTGCGGAGATACGGTTGCAGAACCGAGCTTAAGGAAAGATGGTTGCAGAATCAGAGTTGGGAAACAAGATTTAATCAGAATTTAGACTGATTTGGATCTATTTTAGGCCCGCTGGCTCTTACCTGCCATCAACATTGAAAGAGATGGACAACTGCTTAGATAAGTCTAATAACATGGTACCTTCTTTTTGGGTTGAAGTAATGAATTGCACAAATTACATCCAAAACCGCATGCCTTATAGGGCAGTGTTGAATATGGCTCAAGAGGAGGCTTGGGCCTATGTCAATCCCATTGTTTCTTATTTCAGGGTATTTTGTAGTCAAGATTGAGCCCTAATTCTAGATGAAAAGTGCAAAGCTATGGAGAAGAGGATTCAACCATTGATTTTTGTTGGTTACTATGAGGATATGAAGGGATACATGTTATTTGATGCTATTTCTAAAGATGCCTTGTTTACAAGCGTATTTAACTTTGATGAACACTTCGACATAATCATTTCTCCTAATCCTCCCATAGATTGTCTTGCAAATGATGGTGAATATTGCATTGCCAATTTTATTTTCACAGAACAAGAAGTTGATGGAATTACTGTTGTTTCAAGTCACACTATTGGGAATGAAAATCAACAAGTAGAAAATCTACATGAAGTTGTAGGTCAAGCAGAAGAAAGTTTTCCATAAATACCACTTGATCAAGGACAAATTTTGAGAAAGAGCCTTTGTGAACAAAAGAGACCTAAAAGACATGGCTACAAGGAAACTAATTTTAGTTACTTAGTCACCAACCTTTTCCACACTTCTTCACACAAATCTTGTATTTCTTTTTTGAGTGACACTATTTGCACGAATCCACAACAATTTTTTGATGTTTTTGGTATACCAAAACGAGATGTTGCTATGACAAAGGAGTATTCTTCCCCGTTGAAGGATAACGCCTGGAATATCATTCCTCTTCCTAAGGAACACAAACTTGATTGTTGTAAATGGATTTATAAAACCAAATATGTAGTAGATGGCTATGTTGAAAAGCATAAGGAACATCTTGTAGCCAAGGTATTTTCACAGGTTAAAGGAATTGATTATTCCGATACCTTTTCCCATGTTTCCAACAATTTTTTTCTACATGGAGATTTGCACAAGTAAATTTACATGGAGCAATATTTTGGTTTAGAGTAGGATCCTTCACATGTATGCAAGCTCTGACCTTAATTATGTGGTCTTAAACAAGCTCCTTGAGCTTGGTATGAGAAGATCGATAATTTCCTTATTGTTTTAGTTTTTAATCATTGCCATTCCAATCTTATAGTGCACACCAAGAGGTAGGGTGTTGATCTCTTGATTTTGGTTATGTACATGGATGATTTAATTCTCATTGGTAGTTCTTAATCCATGATTTTGAGTGTTCATTGAGCACTATTGGAGAAATTTGATATGACAAACCTTGGTCCTTTGCATTATTTTATCGGCTTATAGGTCCTTTAATATTCATGTGGGATTTCCATTTTCTAGTAAAAGTATGCCCTTTATTTACTTCATTGATTTGGCATGGTTGATTGCAAACGTCCACCCATTCCATTTTAGTTATGGCATTCCAATTTTTGTGAGTTGTACTTCATTATGCATAAATCCTTTGCTATATATTCAATTGGTTGGAAGTGTATTATATTTGACCCATACATGACCTAATATCTCATTTGCAGGCATGTCTCTTGTTCTCTCAGTTTTCTCATGAGAGTCACTCGAAGGTAGCCAAGCAAATTTTGAGGTACATTGAGGATACTACCAATTTCGGCATTCAATATACCTTAGGTGCTTCTCAGCTTGTAGGTTTCACTGATTTCGATTGGGTTGGTTCAATTGATGATAGAATGCCCACATCTAGTTTTGTCTATCGCCTTGGATTTTCTCCTATTTCCTTATCTTACAAGAAGCAATGAATGATTGGATTATCTTATGTAGAACCTAAGTATTGTGACACAATTCTTTGCTAGTTATGAGGTCCTTTGGCTTCGAGCTTCGACAAGTAATGATAGAGTTTGGAATTAAGAAATATCACCCGACTACTCTTTAGTGTGATAATCAAAGTGCCATACCTATTTTCCGCAACCTAGTGGATCATCAGAGGAAAAAATGCTTAGAGATTCACATGCAATTCATTAGACAACTCATCTAGGATGTTGTTCTTGGTCTAGAGTATTTGCCTACTAAAAACTAAGTTGCATACATTTTCATTAAACCTTTTACATTGCCTCATTTTCTATAGTTTCAATTGATGCTTGGGGTGAAGGAAATTGTCCTTGGAATAAAGGAAATTATATAACTTCAAAGTTGTTATTTAATTTAATATATTTTTTGAATAGGTCTATGTTGAACCTCCACCTTTATTAAAGAAATGTTTAAATTTTTAATATTATTATATAGTCAAATTAATGCACAATATGTTAAATATAGAGCACATATAAAGTTTAAATAATAAAAATTATAAATTTAAACACATTCAAACGAAATGCATAAAAATATTGTTTTGGCCACACGCTTTTCTTGTAAAGGTTAAAAAAGAAAAATTATAAAAATTATAAATTTAAATACATTCAAACGATATGCATAAAAAAGTTGTTTTGGCCACACACGCTTTTCTTGTAGAGGTTAAACAAGGCAAAATGAAAAAAGCAACGCAGAGTTTCAGTGATTTGATGGCAATCATTCTCTCTGGTAATGATTAAGCTTATGCCTGCTTGGATATCTGTGATGCAGAGTTTCAGTCATTTGATGGCAATCGTTCTCTCTGCGATTGGTATTGATAGAGCTTGTGCAATCGTGGAAGGCAATTGAGAGTATTATAAGTTCTCTCTGGTAATGATTAAGCTTAGGCTTGCTTGGATATCTGGTAATGATTAAGCTTAGGCCTACTTGGATATCTGTGATGCAGAGTTTCAGTCATCTGATGGCTTGAAGTCGTTGAGGGCATTTGAAGTCTCTGTTGCCTATTAATTTTCCCTTTTTGCTGGGATGTATGTGATGCTGCTTTTTTTTTATTTGCTTTTCTTTTCTTCTGATGACTTGAACTCATTAATTTGCCCTTTTTGCTAGAATGTCTATGATGTTTTTTTTTTCATTTGTTTCTTTCTTTATCTGATGACTCTACCTTATCAAGTGTAGTCCTTGTTCTCTATTCAGGTTTTAGCTGGTTTTCTGTTTTGTTTAACATTTATTTTTTCTCTAATTTTTAATGTACTCTTAAGATTATTTAGCAGGATATTGAAATGTAGGTTTACTTAATGGAGGTTGTTTCACTAATTTTCTAGTTTAGGTTCACAAATTCTTGATCTCTGTAATCTTTTTAATTTCCAGGATGCATCTGATCAGAAATATTTAGGAATATTTCAATGCTTACTTTGAGAGATTAATTTTCAGGATGCATATGATGGGAAATATTTAAGATTATTTCAATGCTTAGGATATTTCAATGATCAGAAATATTTAGGAATCTCTGTAATGTTTATAGATTACATGGTGTGGTTTTAACTTTTGTATTTCTTGTGATCTGTTTTTTTTGTTTATTCCTCTAAACATTTAGAGGTGGAATCTCAAGGAAGAATGCTGACAAAGTTTTGTTTTGTTTTGTTTTGTTTTTTTTTTTTTTTTTTATAAATAATTTGTGTTTATTACTTTATTTTTCATGCTAATTTTTACTATCGGTGTATCTGCATTCCACTTTTTGAANCACTTTTTGAATATGTCTATTCTACATTGTTTTCTCTGGTAATGATTGAGCCTGTATTGCTTGGATGTCTGTGATGCAGAGCTTCATTCATCTGATGGCTTGAAGTCATTGAATGCATTTGAAGTCTCCATTGTCTATTATTTTTGCCTTTTTTGCTTGGATGTCTATGATGTTGTTCTTTATTCTTCATTTGTTTTTTCTTCGTCGGATTACTTGAACTCATTAGTCCCTATTCTCTATTGAGGTTTTCATTGGTTTTCTGTTTTATTTAACATTTATTTTTTCTTAAACTTTTAATTTACTGGTAAGATTATTTAGCAGAATACTGAAATGTAGGTTTACTCAATGCAATCTGTTTTACTAATTTTCTCGTTTCGTTTTACAAATTCTTGATCTCTGTAATCTTTTTAATTTCCAAGATGCATATAATTAGGCATATTTAAGAAATTTTCAATGCTTAAATAATATATAATAATTTTATTTAAGCATTATAATTTCGCTATTATAATTTCTTGATGGAAATTAAATGCGTTGTTAATCAATAAATGACAATCCAACAATTTTTTTAGTAAATTGGTTGATTGAGTAGGCTGCATGGCGTAGTTTTAACTTTTGAATTTCTTGTGATCTGTTTTGTCTTTTCTTTTCTTGTTTATTACTTTTTTTTTTCCTGTTTACTACTCTAAACTTTTAAAGGTAGAATCTAGTGGAGGAATGCTCACAAAGTTAATTATTTCTTTTTTATTTAAGAGTGGTTTATTTTTATTAGTCTTTTTTTCATGCTAATTCTTACTATACATTCCATTTTGTTGAATATATATATTCTGCATTCTTTCAGATTTTTTGGTTTTTAAATGATTCCTTGTAACACAAGATTATAAATTTAGTAGAATATTGGATTGTTTTATTCTCATAGCTAGTGTTGGAGTGTTTCATGGAAATTATATGTATGCTTATCAACAAAATAGGAGACAAATTTTATCACCTAAAAGATTCAATTTTATATTGGTGGTTTTTTATACACTATGATTCAATTTTGTGTTGGGGATTCCTATGCCTTGTGATTCAATTCTTATCATACTTGTGCAATATTCTTAAAGATGGAGTACTCCCAAGATGATGAGAAAGGTTGCTTGAGTTCTTTCCTTGTCTGTGTATTATTTCTTGTTGAAGATGTGTTTTGTAATTTTTTTTACTCAACATGTTTATATTTGTGTATATGCTCTACGATTAATGTGTTCTCTATTTGAACACCATTAATGGAAACATTTTCTGCTAATTTTCTGGTTTTTTTTACAACATCTTTTCTCTGTAAACTTTATTTCTTTTTTTTTGGCTACATGATTACAAAAATTTGAAATATAATCAATTGTTATGATCATCATATTTTTTGGAAAATTGTGTGATGCTTTGTGGAAAAATGTGTGATGGTATGAGCTCTTCATTTCAGTCTTTTCCATTTTCTTCTTAGTGCTAATTCTAGTTAGCTCCATCTCTACATTCCATGAGGAATGTATATTCTTTATTTTACTCTAATTATTTTACATTTTGATGCATAATTTTTCTCCACTATGATTATTTTGGCCATTAAAAAAATGATCTATCTCTTATTTATGACCTTTAATTTCCATCATCGTGATACAGGCAATTAGTGTTTTAGTAGAATATTACAATGTTTAAATTGTCAAAGCCATTGTTAATTTATTCATGGAAATCAAATTCCATGGTCATGGTTATTAGTAGAATACACTACAATCCAAAAAAGTGATTGAGTTCTAAATCATTGTGTGATTTGTTTCTAACACCGTTTGTTGATATCCGAGCACCCTTACAATCGGAATCTTACCAAAGTGATGAAAAATGCTAATCTAGAAGTCTGAACAACATTAATGGACACTGATTCCTTTTTTTTTTTTAACAAATTATATATACTCTTTTATATTGAAATCTAACAAAATATTGGAATAGTTTCTCTATTTATTTGATTTAAATAGAATTTAAATGGAATGTCAATCTACAAACATAATACATTGCTAATTTGCTAATGTTCAGTGGCACTGATTTCTTTATGTTTGATCTCTCATAACTCCCTGTGATTGCTGGCAGTTCTCAATCACTTTTTATTCTGAAAACATGGCATGAAACCCTTATATTCTTTATCTGTCTCCACACCTTTTTCACAACCGCTTCCTTCTCCCATTCTCCTTGTAGTTTCCAAAATGGGTGAGGTCACTTTGATTACTGCCTATTGACCTAGCGCCACCATATCCATCATCAAAATGAAGGGGACAACAAGCCCCAACCACACTAGTTGACTCACCCTTCAGTCAACTCTGGCCTACTTCTCTAAACGAATGAAGGGGCCAAATCGGGGACCACCTACAGAGCCTGTTGTTTTCAATCTTGGAAGGCCTACAATTATTTTGTACACTTAGTGAGCATAATGTTTGTATCTATCATAAATATCTGATCTTGTTCCTGATTAGCTTTAGTTGTCCTCGTCTCTTGAACAGTGGCCCAATCAATTTCAACAAATGTATACAATTTGGGGAGGATCATGTATTTTTCTTTAGTAATCTGCTGCAATTGTCGAAATTGGGATTGAGCATGATGAGACGATGTAAATAGTTGGTCTAAACGCCTTCTACTCCTTGAATTTCTGAAAACTTTGCTTGTTTCTGGACCGGATCAATCAGTTGATCAACCTTTCTCTAGAGCTGCATAATTTGTGCCTGGAGACTCTATGTTGGCTTTTCTCTTAACTTGACGATATAAATCCAATTATGCATGGTGTTTTACATCTCTTGGGTTTGCTCCGTAACAACCTATAGTTGCACCTTAGATTGTTCCACTGATTGTATTAAGGAATTAATGATCCCCATTAGTTTTAGCATATTTGATTCACAACATAAATCTAATGATTTGTCTTCATACTTGATTCATCGACGTTTGTTGAAGATAATCACCACAGAAATCTAATGATCACCTACTCTTCTTTGACATACCGTCCTGATGATGAGTCGTTTTGGACTCGAAACGTCGATGAAAATCATGAGATCTGTGGATATTCCGAATTACATTGCTTATGCTATCTAACCGTGTTGGGAATGTTGATAGTATTGAGAGTGTGTTGAGACTTAGAGTGAGTCTAGTTGTTTCCCTTTGCTTCCATTATATCACTCTACTAGTCCAGGTTCTCGTATAGGAAGATAGGAAATGGGAATGACAAGCTAGGTTAGATCCCATAAGTAGTGGAGACGGACATGAAAATAGCAGTTTGAAGCATTGTGGCTCTCGGAAGAGGTAGTTTCAAGAGTAGTGAGACTAAGTGAGCCTCTACTTGTGGATCCATGGTCTCAGCTCAGGGGTGACCTATTCAAGCGAGGAATGCTCGAGGGTGTTTATGGCTGGGAGGAAAGTTGTCCTACTGCAGCCAGTTGCCCATATTTTGAGATAACTATTTCTCTTATGTTATGTTTTCATTACATTATTTTATTTGGTAAATAAATTAATTGAGTTCCTATGCTCATTACCTTCTTTCTATTCTTCTTCTTCTTAATAAAATATTGTAATTTTGGTTCTATTGTATTGAGAGGAGTGCAACCATATGATCTGGTTCGCCCATATATGCTCATTTATATGTTTTGAGACCTATTCCATTGCGTCTGGAACAATTTTTTTAGTAAAAACATATTTTGTTTCATTGAAAAACCTTTCAGGATGACCAAGATATGTTTGTTTTGATCCAATAGTTTTATGGTGCCAAGATGAGTGCACCTATCATTTGATGGTAAATGTTTTGTTTACATGTTTGTTCTTAGTTGCGTATCTGAGGGTGAGTGATGTATTCGATATGTAAAATTAATCGATGGTTGGAGGGTCGCAGCCATACGATCTAATTTTTATTAGTCAGCGATGACTGTAGGGGACAGTCATCAGGAGTTTATTTTGATGGCTATAGTTGCAACCGATGTTCTTTGTTTTCTATGCTTTTGGTGTGGTTGTAGATTCCAGCCAATGGATGTTCTATGATATGTGGTTTTCCTTACTTTTTATCCTCATTAATCGCACACCTAACAACACCGAAGAAATAGATTAATTTGTAAATAATCAATGACATCAATACTTGATTTTTTATAAACTGTGCTATCAAACAAACCAAAAGTACATAAATTAATTATTCACGCCGAATATGATGTTTATCATGTATTATGCATGTTCTTGTTTCAATTATGACCCTTAGCTCACACTTTGGAAAATATTAATTGAGTGTTGCAATTAATTATTTAATTGAGTGTCATAATTAAATAATTAAGTGTCGCAACTTTAGTTATAATTCAATCCCTAGAGTTAAAAGTTTCAATTATTTGGGTGAATGGCTAGTCAACTTAATAGTAATTTATCTATATATGTTGTGCCTAAATTTAAGTTAGACTTAATTTTAGCACCTTTGGCATTATCTCAAGGGTCGGGGACATTACAAGTGGTATTAGAGCAAGGTTGCAACACTGCAGTTATTGGGCCTTTTGCAAGGTTACAAGTCACTATGTAAATATGCATTTGCACTGGATAAATTTAGATACATGTAGTTTGATATGTGAATTATTCAAACAAACTGCTAACTTGGGATGGCTATGGACTTTATGTCCAGTCGGTAAGGAGAAATCCTTGAAGGATTTCTAGCTGCCCTTGTCCAGTTAGGTGAATTATGATTAATAAGAGTTGGCTTATTACTTTATACCTAAGTAGGAAAAGTAGTATGAATAACAACAAACTTATAAAAATGTGTAGTATACTAGTAAAATTTTGATAATGAACACATTACAGTTCCTAGTGAATGATTAAGCAAGCAGTGTGAGCACTAAACTAAGATTTTAATCAAACATGTGAAGACTAGAGATTCAACAAGTACAAGTTTAGCAGTAGGAAGTCAGGGATTGAATATGTATTTTGAGGAAGGTCAGAAACCATATAGTCCTGAAGATGAGTTTGTTGAGAGAAGAAGGCCAATTAGACATAAGAGGAACAATGAACCATTAAGCTTGGAGGATTTCGTAAGGAAGTGTAGGGAGGATAACGAAAGGATAATTCATATACAAGAGCAAATTATGAATGATCTAAAACCATTGAATACCATCCAAAGATCACCAGAAAAGATTCATAGAAGAGGTCATGTGAGATCTAGATCCTCTTCAAGGAAACCCCATCACTCAGAGAGGAAGAACGTGTATGCATTAAGTAGTACATAGAGTAGTCCTGAAGGATCTCTAGTAAGATACAAGAAGAGGAGGTTTACCCTGGATGAACTAGTAGGAGAGTTGAGAAGAATCAAGCCCCCAACTTTTGACGGAGAAGTAAAGCAGGGGGAAGATGTCAAAGCATGGTTGTTAGGACTTAGAAAATTCTTCCACTTGCATTAGTATGCCCCTAATATGGAAGCAAGAGTAGCCATATACCATATGCAAGGTAAAGCATCTAAATAGTGGGATCAACTGGTTAAGTTGAAAGACATCGATGAAGACAAAATATCTTTGAGGAAGTTTAATAAATACTTTCATAAAGAATATATCTCTAATAAATACTATGACAAGAAGATGGAGGAATTATTTGAGCTTAAGTTGGGAAGCGTGACTATGGAGGCCTATGAGAAAAAGTTTCTATAACTTTTGAACTATGCAAACTTCATCAAAGATGAGAAGCTAAAGATTCAAAGGTTCCTAAATGGCAAAACTGAATCTTATAGAGATAAAATCCATTATGATAGACCAAAGAACCTTAAGGATGCCATCTTGAAGGAAAAACAATTATATGAACAAAATAAGAGCAAGGCCCCATATCAAAAGAATCGGAAGGGTATGAAGAAGAACACGTAGGAGCAGAGAAAGAAAGTTTCCAACCTTCAAATTTCATAAATAGTAGTTCTTATCAACAAGGACAATTAAGGGAAGAGCCTTCAGGGAAAACACCACCTATGGAATGTTGGATATGCAAGGAAAACCACTTCGTCAGTCAGTGCCCGCATAAGAAAAATAACCTTCACAACATTCATCAGGCTTCAAATATTGGAGATGTAGGTGGAAAATTTTAGAGGATCTATGCAGCCCTGGATGGGAAGCAAGCTGGCCACCAATCCTGAATGATTGAGGTAGTGGGTAAGATTGCTAATAAATCCATAACTATTTTGATTGATTATGGAGCTAGCAATAGTTACATTGCACCTAATCTAGTTGAGAAATGTCATTTGAAGAAAAGTAAACTTGAAACAACAATTATAGTACAGTCAACTACAAGAGCCAAGAGGAAAATCACTGAATTTGTAAAAGTGTGTCCTTTAGAAATGAATGGAATGAGAACCTTTGTAGACTTAAACTTCATACCCTTGGGTCATATGATGTATTGATCGACATAGATTGGTTGGATGCACACCATGCAATTATGGATGCCATAATAAAACTTATATACTTGTTTGGATGAAGAAGGAAACCGACTGACAATAAAATGTATACCTAGACCCATACCCTTGAGGCATATCACAACTCTACAATTGAATAAATGCCTTAGAAAGGGATGCCAGTTATATGCAATTAATGTGGAAGAATCAAAAGAAGGAAAAGATCCAGAGCTGTAGGATTATCCAATACTACAAAATTTTGCAAATATATTTCAAGAACCACAAGGGATACCTCCTAAGAGGGACATTGATTTTTCTATCAACTTGGTGCCATGAACAATACCTTCATCTAAAGGACCTTATAGAGTGAGTACTCTGGAGTTAAAGGAATTACAAATGCATTTAGAGGAGATACTAAACAAAGTTTACATAAGGCCCAATGTTTCACCTTGGGGAGATCCTACGTTATTTATGAAGAAGAAAGATGGAACTCTAAGACTTTGCATAGATTATAGATAGTTGAACAAATCAATCGTTAAAAACAAGTACCCCTTTCCAAGAATTGATGACTTGTTTGATCAATTGAGAGGATCCAAGGTTTTTTCAAAAATAGATTTGAGATCGGGATACCACCAATTTAGAATTGAGAATGAGGATATCAACAAGACAACATTCAGAACACGGTATCAACACTATGAGTTCACAGTAGTACATTTTGGTTTAACAAATGTACCTACAATATTCATGTGTTTAATGAATGGAGCCTTCAGAAAGTACTTAGATGAGTCTGTGATTGTATTCTTGGATGATATCCTTATATATTCCAAGACATAAGAAGAGCATAAAGAACATCTAAAACTAGTAATGCAATTGCTTAGAGAACATCAGTTGTATGCAAAATTAAGCAAGTGTTCTTTTATCAAGGAAGAATCCACTACCTAGGGGATATCATATCTGAAGAAGGTGTTTCAGTAGATCCTAAGAAGATAAGGGCCATTATGGAATGTTCAGCACCTAAGAATGTATCAGAAGTCAGATCCTTCATGGGGTTAGATAGATACTATGGAAGGTTCATCGAAGGATTCTCGAAGTTGGCTCATCCTATCACATCCTTGCAAAAGAAAGGTGTAAAGTTCAAATGGAATTCTAAGTGTGAATATAGTTTTCAAAGACTTAAGGAAATGCTTACCATTGCATCAGTGATAAAAATTGTGGACTCTGAAGGAAACTTTGTTGTATGCACGGATGCATGCAAGCAAGGCATTGGTGGAGTATTGATGCAAGATGGACATGTGATCAGCTACGAATCCAGACAGTTGAAGGAACATGAGAAGAACTATGCCACCCATAAATTAGAGCTTGCAACTACCATCCATGTTTTAAAGATGTGGAGACATTATCTAGTGGGATAGAAGTTTGAGTGAAGAACTGATCATGATGGGTTAAAATACTTGTTTGAGCATCCTAATTTGAATGTAAGGAAGAGGAGATGGATGGAGTTAGTATGTGAATATGACATTGACATCAAGCATATCAAAGGCAAGGAAAATAAAGGAGCAGATGCACTTAGTATGAAGATACATGTGCTGCATGTGGCAGCTATCAACACTAGTACATCGGATTTAAAGGATAAGATCATTGAATCTAGTGTTACAAATGAACTTTATCAATAGGTAAAAGAAGGATTGCAACAACATAAAATTCCACATAAATTTGATAAGTATAAGTTAGATGAAAATGGGATCTTCATGCACAGAGATAGAGTTTATGTACCCAATACTGGAGATATAAGGAAGATGATTCTGAAGGAAATGCATGATGTTCCTTATGTCAGTCATTTGGGTTATCATAAAACAATAGCAGTAGTAAAGAAACAATATTATTGGCTAGGGATGAAGAATGATGTTGCAAAATATATAGCTAGGTGCATGGAATGTCAAAAAGTTAAAGTTGTGCATCAACATCTAGTGGGATTTTTGCATCCCTTTCCAATACCAGAATGGAAATGGGATGTAGTGATGATGGGATTTCAACACCAAGTTACCTAAGAAGAGATTGCAAAATGATGCTATCATGGTTGTGCTAGATAATTTGACCAAGGAAACACACTTCATTTTAGTGAAGACAACTCACAAAGCAACTAACATTGCAAATATTTACATAAAATAAGTAGCTAGATTGCATGGTATTCCGAAGGATATAGTATCAGACAAAGATTCAAAATTTACTTCTAACTTTTGGAAAGGATTGTTTGAAGGGTTTGACACAAGTCTAAACATGAGTACAACATACCACACTTAGACATATGGACATACATAAAAAGTTAAACAAGTAATTGAAGATATGTTAAGGATGTATGTGATGGATCAACCATCTAAGTGGTAATATTATTTATGCTTGGTGGAATTTGCTTATAATAATGGATATGTAACACCCCGGTTTTGACCCCAATGCATTAAATGTATATGATGTATGTATTGTAAATAATCATGGTGCAGAGCTAAAGGCCAAGGCCCCACCATTAATTTGGATATGTTATGTTTCATATTTTGAATTGTCACCGATGGTATATCGGGACATACGACATATATTAAATTGTGGCATCATGTAAACATGCACTTAATTAAATAACCCAACCAGCTATGTTCGCGGCAACTAAATTGAGAAGGGGCATGATTCTCATAAGGATAAGGGAGGGGATGTCAAACCTTGAACCAATGGGGAAAAATCCATGTGTCACCACCCTGTTTGATTTGCCCATCTTTACTTGTCTTATCAAACTACCATTTTAATGCTCTGCAAAGTAGTTGAGGCAGTTATTTTGTTGGGGAGTGGAGTGTGGCAGGACTGTCAGTCCTTGCCCACACGCACACTCCACCAGCGAATCGAACCTCACGTTGGGCAGAAGAAACGATCGCGCCCATCATTCCACTCTCTCCACGACGGTGCTGTGAACACTCCCGCACTTCCCACTCGCCATTTTCCATTGTCGCTCATTCTCACGCAAGGAAAAACGCCCTGTGTCTCACGCAGAGGATTTCTTTTTCTGTTTTGGTCTCACGCAGCCAAGAGAGGGAGTCGTTTCGACTATCATTCGTGTTTTCCACAGAGAGGTATCTGGTGTAAATTTCTCTCACGCACAGGTTGGGAGGTTGATTTTCCTTACCCATTGTGATCTATGTAAGTCTTCCCGGTGGCTTCATTGTTCAGAACGGGCTGTTGTTTTCCCCACGTTTGTTGGTTGTGTCTGCCTTTACATTTTGGGATTGTTGTAGGTTGTTTTGGAGTCGTTTTGGCCATGATAGGGCCAAGAACAACTCAGGAGTTGTTTTCCTTGCCCAAGCTATGAATCGCTTATGTGATTGAATGTATGTAGTGGTTGGTCTTCGGACTGTGTTGGGAGCAGGGATGGGGGCTTGGTTTGCTTGATAAACCTGGTGTGCTTGGAAACCACATAGACAGAGCTAGAGGGTTGGCTTTCTTCTCCACAACCCTTGAATATCACTGGAAGGGAAGTCAGGGCCCGAAGGACTGTGTAGAAGAGAAGGGACTGATTCCTTGTGTTGGGTGTGTGTGGGTGTCTTAGAAGTCAGGCTAGTTCTGGTGTAGGTGTTCCTAACTCTGTAATGGGCTCACCAGCTTAGCATTTAGCCTTTCCCAGCTCCTTGATGGCTTGATAAACCTGACCATGTTGGCTTGGTTGTCTTGTTGATGGCCTGATAAACCCAACTGCGTTGGCTTGGCTATGTTTTGTGTATCCTTGGCTATGTGTAAGCCTGCTTGTTCCTTATTCCTTGGGGAATCATGCCCAGCGCGAGGGTGGCAGCGTTACTGAGAGATTAAGGAGCACGCTGGCCTATGGTTGGGTGGAACGTTGCAGCGACGTAGCTGGCTGCGGGATGAGTTCTTTATAAGATAAGTAATCTTGTCTATTTTACTCCTGCAATCATGATTATTGTTAATGAATATGATGAACATGTTGAATGCTTGAATGAATTTATGTTTGCTTCCACTGTGTATGATAGATACTTATGTATTTGTGCATGTTCTACTTCAATGCATTTTGTTTCAGCATTTTATGTACATACATGTTCATGGGGCTGGTTTCCTGGATGTTTAATGTTTTTGGTAGCGTCCTCTTCGTCGGTCGAAGGGTCGGGGATTCTACATTGTAGTATCAGAGCTCATGTTGCAGCATGGGCCTGAATGGACTGCGAGGATGCAGTGACAGAGGTAGGATTTCCTTCTACCCATCAGAGATCAGAAATCTATGATAGAAAATTTCTTGAAAATTTTGTTGAAAAATTGTCGGAGTGCCTGAATCGTCGGCCCATCGAAAGGCTAAGTGGGAAGCTCCTCCGATGTAGCGGAGAACTAGACGAAAGATCACCCGAAGGAGGAAGAACTTGTGAATTTTCCCTAAGTGATCATCACCCGTCGGTGAAAGTTAGTGGAAGTTGGAGCCGTAGTTTCGACGGAGAGCAGCTGAAGACAGCCAAAACGTCGACCCTTTTTAGTTGAAAGACCGTCCAAAAAAGGCCATCAGCGATCGGTGACGGTTAGCTGTTTGGATTGGCAGAAGTTAGTTGTTCGTGCGTCCGTCGTTGCGGCTGTCTAGGAGACTATCCATCTGATGGACAATGCATTCGACCGCCGATGCCGTAATGATCAGTGCTTCCAATTTTCGATATGCCACCATTGGAAAACCTTAGTTGTTGGGTTCGCCGACACATAGTGCTTAATGGTTCCGACCACCGATAGATGTTATGTTCTGCAGAAAGAAGAAGAGAAAAAAATTCAAAAAAATTGTCTAAGTGTTGAGACCATCGGTGATTGGCGAAAGTTAGTGGTTTGGACTGTCGATGCGTCGGAAGAAGATTAGTTGAACGGATCAACGATGAAGTCAAAAGGATTTAGTTGTTTGCGCACCCGCTGTTGCGGCTGCTTAGTGGACTATCATCCCGATGAATACTTGTTTTGACCGTCGATGCCGCAGTGACTAGGGGTTCTAACTGTCGATAGGATTGTGGCCGCGAAAACCCCAGAGAGTTCGCTGGCCGCCGTTGCGGCTGCCCATGGAACTAGCCGCCCGATGAGTAGAGGATTCGATCGCCGACGTGGCAGTGCTTAGTGGATCCGATCGCTGATGAGCAGCGAAGGAAGTTAGTTGTGCTTACTGCCGAAACGTTGGAATGTCAGTTGGGATGAGACCCGATACTGTAAAAGGAAAATTTGAGTTTTTCAAGTGGGATTTCTTAGCAAATTTCGGTTGTTTTTCAGCGGTTTTTCAGTGGATTTTTAGGGCTAAAAAGGAGAAAGTGGCAGGGATCTTATGCGCCAAATTGCGCGAAAATTCAAGATTTACAACAACAACAAAAAAATGAGGGCCCTGCCCTTGACCCACCCTGCAGTGGTGCAGGGAAGCCACAAAGGGGCAAGCCCCCTTGACCCCCGTCCTCCCCCTCAAACATACATTCTTTGATGAAGAAAATCTTGTGTTTGGGAAAATTTGTTATTTTATGATTTTTCGAGGAGAAGGTGAGTAATTCTGATTTATATCAATGTTATGCATCTAACAGTTGTGTTACTAACACGTTTGCAGAATCATAATCACCTTCAAAAGTAGTATTCCAGGTAGTGCAGTTTGGTAAGTAAGTGGTGGTTCAGTTATGAGAACCCATGACAGATATGATGCTCAGGATTCTTACAAATGTGTGCGTGATGCCATGGGAGTGAATGTCCGTAATGGAAATGATGACATAGAGTCTAATGGAAGGAGATTCCAAGAGACACTGTCAGATGTTGCAGCCACCATGAGAAGCTTGATTAAAGCCCACGAAGAGCAACATTAGCTGAATGTTGCAATGTTGCAGAGTTTAACAGACTTACAGAGAAAGATAGACTCTGGACGAGGTACAACAAGACTAGAAGGCAGTAAGAGCAGTACCAGGAGAAGGAGAAGGACTTCTAGTGGATCATCTGACTCTGAAGAATCCAACAAGGATTCAAGTTCTTCTTCTCATAAAAGAAAAAGAAAGAGACACCATAGGGACCGCTATCGAGATGAATTTAAGAAAGCTAAACCTCCTACATTTGATGCTGAGGTAAAGACTGGACAAGAGGCTGAAGCTTGGCTTCTTGGGATAAAGAAGTACTTTCAAGTTCAGGATTATTCGGGAAACATGAAGGCAAGAGTTGCCATATTCAATCTGAATGGAAGGGCATCCATTTGGTGGGAATACTTCAAGCAAGTAAAGAGGATCAGTGAAAGGAGACTTAAGTGGAAACAGTTCAAGAAGTATTTCAAACAGAAATACCTCTCTGATAGGTATTATGATGACAAGATTAAGGATTTCCATGAGTTGAGATTGGGACAGCAGACCATGGAAGAATATGCAAATAAGTTTTTGGAGTTGTTGAGGTATGTCCGGTACATCAAAGATGAAAAAGTGAAGGTCCAGCGTTTTTTGAGTGGATTGCCTCAGTCTTACAAAGATAGAATTGAGTTTTATGAACCTAGAACTCTTGATGAAGCAATAAGGAAGGCTAAGTATTGCTATGAGCAAAGCAAAGGTAAACCAAATTACCATAAGGCATGGAAGGACAAGAAGAATGAGAAGTTTGACCAAAGAAAGAAAGGTTTCAGACCTTCTAACTTCAGGAATCAGCAGAAGCAGCCATCCCAAGCTGCGAGTAAGCCAGTTGGAGTGATAGGAGAAAAGCCTAAAGATCCACAACAGAATAGAGGACCACTTCAATGTTGGAGATGTGGAGGACCCCACATGCGTAGAACTTGTCCACTCGAGAATGAGAGTGCAAGGCCAGCTTACAACATTCAAGAAGCAGAAACAGTGGGTCAAGTAGCAAGGGCAATCCCTAGGATCTATGCAGCACTGGAGGACCGCCAAGTAGATCACCAATCAATTGTGGTTGAAGTAGTAGGTAAGATTGTTGAGCAATCTGTTTCTATTTTGATTGACCCTGGTTCTACGCATAGTTAAATTACTCCTAGAGTAGTGGAGATTTGTGCTTTTAAGAAAGTAAAGCATAGGAAGTCTTGGTTAGTCCAGCTAGCCACTGGAACTAAGAGAAAGGTCAGTGAAGTGGTAGAGAAATGTCCATTGGTCATGAATGGATTGGTCACTTGTGTAGATTTGAATGTTCTACCACTTGGTTCCTATGATGTTCTCATTGGAATGGATTGGTTAGAAGCTCACAGGGTGAAGCTTGACTGTTACAATAAGACTTTCGAATGCATGGATGAAGAAGGGAACCCAATAGTTGTGAAATGCATTCCAAAGGTGATTTCAGTATGGCAGGTTTCAACAATGTAGTTAAAGAAGTTCTGTAGGAAGGGTTGCTAGTTGTCTGTAGCTCAGATTTTGGAGGCAACAGACGATGAAATTCCTAGGTTGGAGGACTATCAGGTGTTACAGGAATTCAGGGATGTGTTTCCTGATGAGATTCCAAGGCTTCCTCCAAAGAGGGACGTTGATTTCACAATTGAACTTGTTCCAGGAGCAGCACTAGTGTCCAAGACACCCTACAGGATGAGTACACCGGAGATGCTAGAGTTGAAGATGCAACTGCAAGAGTTGTTGGAAAAGAAGTATATCCAGCCGAGTGCGTCTCCTTGGGGAGCACCAATTATGTTTGTAAAGAAGAAAGATGGTACACTCAGGTTATGTATTGATTACAGACAATTGAACAAGGTTATGGTGAAGAATAAATATCCTTTGCCTAGGATTGAGGACCTCTTTGATCAAATGAGAGGAGCAAATGTATTTTCCAAGATTGACTTGAGGTCTGGTTACCATTAGGTGAGAATCAAGGATGAAGACATTCATAAGATAGCCTTCAGGACAAGGTATGGGCATTATGAGTTTGTAGTGGTACCATTTGGTCTCACAAATGCACCGGCTACATTTATGTGCCTTATGAATAGTGTCTTCAGCAGGTATTTGGACAAGTTTGTTCTTGTTTTCCTTGATGACATTCTTGTTTATTATAAGAATGAGGTGGAGCATGAAGAGCATTTGAGATTGACATTGGTATTGCTCAAGGAGCATCAGCTGTATGCAAAACTGAGCAAGTGTGACTTCTATAGAGATAGAATTCAATATTTGGGTCACATTATCTCAGAGGAGGATATATCTGTGGACCCTGAAAAGATTGAAGCCATTATGAATTGGCCTACTCCAAGAAATGTGACAGATGTAAGATCTTTTATGGGACTTGCAGGATACTACCGGAGGTTCAGTGAGGGATTCTCCAAAGTTGCACATGCCATCACTTCTTTGCAAAAGAAGTGGATGAAGTTCGAATGGACATCGAGGTGTGAAGAAAGTTTCCAGTGGTTGAAGAATCTTCTCACCAGT
The DNA here is from genome assembly GCA_001517045.1 of Pseudotsuga menziesii. Classification (NCBI taxonomy): domain Eukaryota; kingdom Viridiplantae; phylum Streptophyta; class Pinopsida; order Pinales; family Pinaceae; genus Pseudotsuga; species Pseudotsuga menziesii. The sequence continues at coordinate 244,630 of LPNX010119156.1, forward strand.
GCACCCGTATTGAAAGTTGCAGATCCAGAGAAAGATTTTGTGGTGTGTACCGATGCATGCAGACAAGGGCTTGGAGGAGTCCTTATGCAGGACAACCATGTGATATGTTATGAGTCAAGAAAGATGAAGGAGCATGAGATGAACTATGCCACTCATGATCTAGAGCTTGCAGCCATAGTGCATGCCCTCAAGATGTGGAGGAATTACTTGATGGGTAGAAGATTCGAGCTCAGGATAGACCATTGTGGTCTGAAGTATTTGTTTGATCAGCCTACTCTGAATGCTAGGCAAGCAAGATGGTTGGAGTTTTTATGTGAGTTTGATTTTGAAATCAAGCACATAAAGGGAAAGGAAAATAAGGTAGCTGATGCACTCAGCAGGAAGGTGCAGGAAATGCATGTGTCATCTCTTAGTATTTGCCAATCAGATTTGAGGCACCAGATTGTTAATCATGTTGCTGGAGATTAATTGAATGAGCAGGTAAAAGTCAAATTGCAGCAGCAAATTCTTGAGAAGAGGTATGAGGGATATAAATTGGAAGAAGATGGACTTCTCACTTATAAAGGTAGAATTTATATTCCAAATGTAGCAGATTTGAGGAGAGTTGTTATGGATGAAATCCATCAAGCTCCGTATTCCGGTCACCCAGGATACCAAAAGACAATTGCTACAGCTAAAAAGTAGTACTTCTGGCTAGGAATGAAAAGGGACATGGCTGAATACATTTCTAGGTGCATGAAATGTCAACAGGTAAAGGTTGAGCATCAACATCCAACAGGCTTGTTGCAGCCTTTGCCAGTTCCAAAATGGAAATGGGAAGTTATTTCCATGGATTTTATTACAGGATTGCCGATGACTTGGAGACAACATGATTCCATCATGGTTGTGGTAGACAAGTTGACAAAGGCAACACATTTTAAACCGGTGAAGTCTACGCATAAGATTGATGACATTGCAAAGATCTTCATGAAGGAGATTTTCAAATTGCATGGCTTGCCTAAGGCAATAGTCTCTGATATAGATGTCAAGTTCACTTCCAATTTTTGGAAGGGGTTATTTGCAGATTTGGGTACAAAGTTAAACTTCAGCACTATATACCATCCTCAGACAGATGGGCAGACTGAGAGAGTCAATCAGGTGCTCGAGGACATGCTTTGCATGTACATGATGGACAAACCAACCAAGTGGGAAGATTACTTACACTTGGTAGAGTTTGCTTACAACAATGGATAGCAGGCATCCTTGGGGATGAGTCCGTATGAAGCCTTGTATGGAAGAAGGTGTAGGACACCAGTGACTTGGGATAACCCAATGAACAGGATTGTGCTTGGACCGGAATTGCTCAAGGAAATGGAGCAAGAGGTTGTAAAGATCAGGCAGAATCTGAAAGCAGCATAGGACAGGCAGAAAATCTATGCAGATAAGCATAGGGTGAACAGGGAGTTCAGTGTTGGGGATCATGTTTACCTCAGAGTGAGAGCAAAGAAGAGTTCCTTGAAGCTTGGAAGTTGTGCCAAGCTGTCACCAAGATATTGTGGGCCGTTTGAAGTGCTTGAAAGAATAGGGCCAGTTGCATATAGACTTGCATTGCCTGCTAGTACTAGAGCTTATAATGTTTTTCATGTTTCTTTGCTTAAGAAATATGTACATGATCCTAACCATGTGATAAATTGGGATGTGATTCAGGTGGAACCCGAGGGAGAGTTCCAAATCAAGTCAATGAGCATCCTCGACAGGAAGGTCACAATGCTCCAGAACTGGGCCATAGGGTAGGTAAAGGTGGAATGGGAGCACTACGGACCTGAAGAGGCTACATGGGAGCTGGAGGATGCCATGCGATTGGCACATCCATTTTTGTTCAATTCTGTGGAACACTGAGGTGGTACCAGTGTAGCATTTTGTTCAAATTTTGTAAAGCACTGAGGATAGTGCTATTGAAGGGGGAGGGGAATGTAACACCCCGGTTTTGACCCCGATGCATTAAATGTATATGATGTATGTATTGCAAATAATCATGGTGCGGAGCTAAAGGCCAAGGCCCCACCATTGATTTGGATATGTTATGTTTCATATTTTGAATTGTCACCGATGGTATATCGAGACATACGACATATATTAAATTGTGGCATCATGTAAACATGCACTTAATTAAAAAACCCAACCAGCTATGTTCGCGGCAACTAAATTGAGAAGGGGCATGATTCTCATAAGGATAAGGGGGGGATGTCAAACCTTGAACCAATGGGGAAAAATCCATGTGTCACCACCCTGTTTGATTTGCCCATCCTTCCTTGTCTTATCCAACTACCATTTTAATGCTCTGCAGAGTAGTTGAGGCAGTTATTTTGCTGGGGAGTGGAGTGTGGCAGGACTGTCAGTCCTTGCCCACACGCACACTCCACCAGCAAATCGAACCTCACGTTGGGCAGAAGAAACGACTACGCCCATCATTCCACTCTCTCCACAATGGTGTTGTGAACACTCCTGCACTTCCCACTCGCCATTCTCCATTGTCGCTCATTCTCACGCAAGGAAAAATGCCCTGTGTCTCACGCAGGGGATTTCTTTTTCTGTTTTGGTCTCACGCAGCCAGGAGAGGGAGCCGTTTTGACCATCATTTGCATTTTCCACAGAGAGGTATCTGGTGTAAATTCCTCTCACGCACAGGTTGGGAGGCTGATTTTCCTTACCCATTGCAATCTGTGTAAGTCTTCCCGGTGGCTTCATTGTTCAGAACAGACCGTTGTTTTCCCCACATTTGTTGGTTGTGTCTGCCTTTACATTTTGGGACTGCTGTAGGTTGTTTTGGAGTCGTTTTGGCCATGATAGGGCCAAGAACGACTCAGGAGTTGTTTTCCTTGCCCAAGCTATGAATCACTTGTGTGACTGTGTGTATGCAGTGGTTGGTCTTTGGACTGTGTTGGGAGTAGGGATGGGGGCTTGGTTTGCTTGATAAACCTGGTGTGCTTGGAAACCACACAGACAGAGCTAGAGGGTTGGCTTTCTTCTCCACAACACCTGAATAACACTAGAAGGGCAGTCAGGGCCTGAGGGACTGTGTAGCAGAGAAGGGACTGATTCCTTGTGTTGGGTGTGTGTGGGTGTCTTAGAAGTCAGGCTAGTTCTGGTGTAGGTGTTCCTAGCTCTATAATGGGCTCACCAGCTTAGCATTTAGCCTTTCTCAACTCCTTGATGGCCTGATAAACCTGACCATGTTGGCTTGGCTGTCTTGTTGATGGCCTGATAAACCCAACTGCTTTGGCTTGGCTATGTTTTGTGTATCCTTGGCTATGTGTAAGCCTGCTTGTTCCTTATTCCTTGGGGAATCATGCCCAGCTCGGGGGTGGTAGCGTTGCTGAGAGATTAAGGAGCACGCTGGCCTATGGTTGGGTGGAACGTTGCAGCAACGTAGTTGGTTGCGGGATGAGTTCTTTATAAGATAAGTAATCTTGTCTATTTTACTCCTGCAATCATGATTACTGTCAATGAATATGATGAACATGTTGAATGCTTGAATGAATTTATGTTTGCTTCTGCTGTGTATGATATATAATTATGTATCTGTGCATGTTCTACTTCATTGCATTTTGTTTTAGCATTTTATGTACATACATGTTCATGGGGCTGGTTTCCCGGATGTTTAATGTTTTTGGTAGCGTCCTCTTCGCCGGTCGGAGGGTCGGGGACGCTACATGATATCATTCCTCTTTGAAGATGAGTCCTTTCGAGGCCATGTATGGAAGGAAGTGCAATACTCCCATCAGCTGGGATAACCCAACACATAGTCATTGTTGGACCCTAATTATTAAAGGAAATGGAGGATCAGATGGTTAAGATAAAGCATAATCTAAAGGTAGCTCAAGACAAGAAGAAAAACTACATATATCAGAATAGGATTGCCAGGCAGTTTCAAGTTGGAGACCATGTGTTTTTGAAATTTAGACCCAAGAAGAGTTCCTTAAACTTAGGAAATTGCTCCAAGATAGCTGCTAGATACTGTGGACCTTTTGAAGTCTTAGCTAATATAGGACCCGTTGCTTATGAGATGGCTCTACCATCTTGCATTAGAGTACATAATGTGTTTTATGTGTCTTTATTGAAAAAGTATAGACTTGATGCTAACCATGTAATTGATTGGAATGTTATCCAAGTAATTATAGTGCCTTTATTTTATTTAATGATATATATAAATGTATGAACATGGTACTAATCATGTGATTGAATGGATTATGATCCAAGTGGAACTAGAAGGGGATTTTCTGATACAACATGTTGCCATTTTAGGAAGCAAGGTCAAATTGCTTCGGAATCAAGAAATCAGGTAGGTAAAGGTCCAATGGACCCATTACAGTCTTGAGGATGCGACTTGGGAGCTAGAGGATGTGATGAGGGAAGCATACCCTCATCTATTTAGAATTTTTGTGGCATGTATGTGTTGAGGTATTTGTAACTTTGGAATATATTCACTTGTATATCTTATGTATTGTACCCCAATGTTCCTATCGGGAAGTATCAGTAATGTAATTGAGTCATGTCATACCCCGATGTTCTTATCGTGAGAATCAATAATGTAAACAAGTCATGTAAAGTCATAGAGGGTAACCCTCCTTATTGATCAAGGGTTAAAGTCCCCACAGTTGTGGGGCACTAGGGTTGTTAGAGTCTCCTAGAGAAGTCGGCCCTGGTGAGTTAATGTAAGTCGGGTCATTAGTACCCTAGTTGTGGTTACTCGAGCCTACATAACTGAGTTAGGATTACTCGAGCCTACATAATAGAGTCAAATATTAAGTGAACAAAAGAATATAAATAGAGAGTGAGCCTCTCTATTTATTACACACACTCAATCATTGGGGCGCCATGAGTGAGAGAGGAGAAGCTCTCTCAAGTGAGAGAGAGAGAGAACAACTTTGGAGATCATCTTTTTTGTCTTTGGGTTTTACTACTGCCATTGGTGCTCATTCTATCTTTGAGGAAGTTGCGGGGTTTTCTCCTTTATGGTTTCTCCAAGGAAAATTCTTTGTGTCTCTTGTCTCTTGTGATTATCGTTGTGCATGTTATTCTCTCATATAAGATCCTAGATCATATTGCTTAAATGATAAAAATCTAACAGTATGTAATGTGCATTGAGGTCGATGGATTGTTTAAGGGGGAGGGATATGTAATACCCCAGTTGTTAAGCCCCGAATGTATGATCATTCATATGAATTTTGTTCTTTTGCATTATGGCCTTATTATATTTTATGTATATGTGGACTTATGTTCCTTTGCATGTTAGTGTGATTAATCACCTGTAATCCTTGTTTTATGATGTGAATTATGGACTTTGGCATTAATATTAATCTTAATCATTATTATTGTTGTTATTATTAATGGTTTTTGCTATTAAATAAACAATTGTCTCAACAAAGACAACTAAAAGAGTATGGGAGACCATGGATTCCACAAAGTGAGGGGGAATGGGGACATCCCTAGCACCTTATAACTTGTTATTGGCTTAATTTTGTCCATCCCAATTCATATTTGCACCTTGGTGACATTAATAATGTTGGTCACCCAAACCTTGTACAACAGACCCTATTCTCAATATTTATGGACTATGGAGTTAATATTGCGTCTTTTGCACACCTTAGTGGGCCCCTCTTTCCTAGGGTGCCCTCCTTGGGAAGATATTCTCTCACATTTATGAGCCCTTTTCCTAGTTTTTAGGGACTGTAATATTTTCTAGCTTCCACTCTTACACTATGCATTGATGATCATATTTTTGTGCTTCCATGATATTTATGACCATATTGGATGCCCTCTCTCACCTATTTCACCCTCCTTGATGTTTTGTAACCCCATTTATGCATTAATGTGCCTCCATGTGCTCTTCATGGCTATACTCCTTAGTTTTTGGTAACTCCTCCTCATGGTGCTAATTCGGTAAAGGGAAACTTTTCACTTAGCCACCACTCCACTAATTCAAGTTAAGTTTCCATGATGAAGCTTAAACCTTACCTCTCTCTAATTTGAGTTGATCCCTTTGGGTTAGAGTTGGCCTCCTTGTGTTATAAAACCATATTCCTTGTCCTTGTTGAATTTAATCTTGACCTTTGAACCATGCGACTTATGTTATCTAATCGTGTTGGAAATGTTGATAGTATTGAGAGTGTTTTGAGACTTAGAGTGAGTCTATTTGTTTCCCTTTGCTTCCATTATATCACTCTACTAGTCCATGTTCTCGCACAGGAAGCTACGAAATGGGAATGGCGAGCTGAGTCAGATCCCACAAGTAGTGGAGACGGATATGAAAGTAGTAGTGGGAAGCATTGTGGCTCTCAGAAGAGGTAGTTTCGAGAGTAGTGAGACTAAGTGAACCTCTACCCGTGGATCCATGGTCTCAGCTCAAGAGTGACATGTTCAAGCGAGGAAGGCTGTGACTATGTCTATGGCTGGGAGGAAAGTTGTCCCGCTACAACTAGTTGCCCATATTTTGATATAAGTATCTATATTATGTTATGTTTTCATTACATTGTTTTACTTGGTATATGTGCAATGGTGTTTGATTGGCTATTAAGTGTTCATGTATTGAATGTCAGGATCTGCATGCAGTAAGGATGAATCTCATATAATATGGAATTGAGTTTCTATGCTCGTTACCTTCTTTCTATTCTTCTTCTTCTTAATCAGAAATTGTACTTTTGGCTCCATTGTATTAATAGGGGCATAACCATATGATTTGGTTCACCCATATCTACTCATTTCTATGTTGTGAGACATGTTCCATTGCATTCAGAATAGTGTTTCCGGTGAAAAACACATTTCGTTTCATTGAAAAAGCTTTCCGGATGACCAATATATTTCTGACTTTGGTCCAATAGTTTTTCGGTGCCAAGATGAGTGCACCTGTTATTTGATTGTAAATATTTTGTTTACGTATTTGTTCTTAGTTGCAGATCTGAGGATGAGCGATGTATTCTAGATGTAAAAGTAATCAATGGATGGAGGGGGTGGTCCATACAGTCTAAATTTTATTAATGACATATGACTATATGGGACAGTGATCAGGAGTTGATTTTGAGGGTTGCAGTTGTAGCCGATGTTCTTTGTTTGCTATGCTTTCGGTGTGGTTGTAGATTGAAGCCTATGGATGGTCCATGATATGTGGTTTTCCTTACCTTTTATCCACACTGATCGCACACACATTACAACACCCAAAAAATAGATTAATTTGCAAATAATCAATGACATCAATACTAGATTATTTATAAACTATGCTATTAAACAAACCATAAATCCATAAATTAGTTATTCACACCGAATATGATGTTTATATGCGTATTATTCATGTTCTTGTTGCAATTACGACCCTTATCTCACACTTTGGAAATTATTAATTGAGTGTAGCAATTAATTATTTAATTAAGTGTCGTAATTAAATAGTTAAGTGTCACAACTTTAGTTATAATTGAATCTCTAGAGTTAAAAGTTTTAATTATTTGGGTGAATGGTTAGTCAGCTTAATAGTAATTTATCTATATCCGTTGTGCTTAAACTTAAATTAGTCTTAATTTAAGCACCTTTTACCCTATCGCAAGGGTCGAGGACATTACATATACATCGGACTATAATAATCTACACTGGGCGATAGTATTAATTAATTGGGTACTGAAAAGAAAGATGTGTTGTTGAAAATAGCTATAGTGGACAAAAATGACGAGCAAAAAAAATGATGAGTTGTTAGCAATATTGCAGAATGCAAACCATGCTTGGAGAATTCATGGAGCTTATGCTTTCTCTAATCAAGGAGGACTGGATTTCGGTCTTGAAGGAAAACAATGACTCATATGATTATCCTTTGTATAGGGCCCTCAACTAGGGGGTTGGGTTGTGAGGAAGATGACCTCGTGAAACACTTAATGAGCATGGAGGAGGGATTCTACTTTGATTGTCTGTGATCTCAGGAAATCAAATTTGTTTAGGTACAAGTTCACGAGGACCAACAAGTAGATGTGCTAGATAGGTGGACGATGGTTGCTGGAAGGTAGACAATGGAAATAGTTTGTTTGTGTTAGGTTGTTGATAAATGAAAAAATATTTTCTTTTTTTGTAAGTAGTGGTTCTTTCTATTGCTGGTCATAAAAAGAAGATAGATACAGGACAAGTACAGAGTGTCTTGAGGCATGCATTCTAATCATGCCTCGACCCATATTAGGGAGCTCGATCATTGAAGCTCTACTCAAAATAAGGAGCCCAAAATAGATCCAAACATTGGCTTGATGGCCCTTGAAACGACCAAATTCCCCCTTGGTTTTACATTTTTACAAAAATACAGAGTTTGATATTTAGAAACAACTGGCATTACTCTAAACATAAAAAGAAGACATAACTGCAACTACCCGAGACAACAATCCTCCTTCCGCTTAAAGAGCAGACGGACTGCTGGTGTGTTTGGATGCTCTTTCTCCCGTATTCACAGTGGCATGACCAAGATATCCGTCCATCACATCCTCCAATGAGCCTACTCCCTCCATGTTGATATGTTGGCTTTGTTTGATACCCATCGTTGTTTCTCTGGTAGCCTTAATTAGTTGATCACGAGCTTGAAGCTCTCTAGCCAGAAGGATTTTGACTGTCCATAACAAACTAGCAACTATCGCATAACCCTGGTAAGACTCTATTTCCCTTATGAGGGAAACCTCCATATTTGCAATTCTAGCCTCCATAGTCGTCGGGGTCTCTGCTAGGTATTGCTCTCCCCAGTTAAAGGCCCAAGGGGGTAGGTCCTCCCTCACCCCCATCCCATGCTCCTCAGTCCTTTCCTCCTCTGGGTGAGCCCTTTCCTCCATGTTGTGACAAGAACCTCTCATTCTGTGTATGCGCCATTTGGGTGCCATTAAACACTGAACAATGGTGCCCGAGGTAAAGGAAATACCACCCGCTAACTGGAACCAACAATTGTGATAGTGCATAAAAAACACATAATTACTAAGCCAGGAAGATGAGCCCTTATACAGTTTTGGGTTGACATTGGATGTATGGACGTCCCTATCTTTAAATGCCCAAACCTCTTCTCCAGGCTATCCATGGTACAAGCAATCATTCCTTCATACTCACTAATCATAATCGGATCCTCCTCAGCCCATGTGCCACACGCTTTAGCCCTACGACGATCCATGGACTTCCTTAGCTTTGGCCTTTTCCATACTCTATATCCTGCACAACCATAATTTCCTCCTTCAATGCTACCAACATTCCTCATTCGGGCATTAATCCCTTGTGCTTGAAACGAGCCATGACGAGACCGTTGAACCAACATTTAAGGTGAACAGATCACTTGAGCTCCCAACCCGTCGGATTTCCTTATGTTGGAGAGGCCCTCCGTCCTATTTGTCTCGTCTCCATTTGTCGCCATGATGCTCCCCAGATGTATGTTGCTGAGGGATGACAGATGAAGAGCGATTCCAGTATGACGCCTCATGTCAGCTGTTCCAATAGTCTTTTCCACTCCGTCGATCAGGTCCATTGCCATATGGCCTCTGCCAACAGCTGCTAATGTCATGCATTGTTGTTGTAAAATCGGGTCACTAGTGTCCTCCAATGGTCCTGCATGGAATGGGACCCGCACACCCAGCCCTTTGTTTGCCAATGCATCTGCCACCTTATTCCTAGGTCTAGGAACGTGCATGAACTGGATGGCCGGGCTGGTGGCTATCAAACGTTGAAGCTCATGTAGCATGCTCTCCCACCTTCAATTCCGTGAAATTTTGGAAATGTCAATCCTCGTTGGATTCGTCCCGCCATGATGATTATGATCATGAAATCTCCCTCCACCATTAATGGTGTCAAAGACTGCCACAGAGCCCACCTTAGGCCTATAACTAGGTCTTATTCGTGGTTTCTCCCAGATCTCTCGAGAAAACACTTAGCACCTTGCCTTCGGTATTACGAATGACCCCATTGTACCCAACCGAGCCAGGATTCCCTTTCGCCACTCCATCAAAGTTGAGTTTGAAGGTGCCCAGCGCAGGGCAGTGCCATGAGTCAGGACTCTGTGGGAGACCTACCGGGTCGCGTGTTCTACCCATGCTTGCATGTAACCTGTAAATACCCCAATCATTCAATATTTGTCTTTCAGTCATGTTCGCTTTGATATCTTTTGACTGCCATTGGGTGAGAGTGAGTGTTTCTTTAATGTGAAGTTCAATTAGTTGCCAAACTGCCTTTGTTGTCCTGTTCTTCTCCTCGAAAATTCGTCGGTTTCTCTCTTTCCATACTTCCTAAACCATGAACCCTGGGAATAATTCCCAAATTCTATTGAGAAGCTTGTCTGTAAAGGCTTTGGATGGCCAGTGCCAGGGTAAGATCTGGACGTCCTTTAACTCTGACACTTTTTTATGAACTTCTCCTCTCCCATTTCCCAGAGGGAGGATACTATTGTGCATTTGTCTAGTAGATGGTCAATGGTTTCGACTTCCTCATAACACAGACAAAAACGGGAGGGCCCTCTCATTCCTTTTTTTTGAAGATTTTTCCATGTTAGGATACGCCTAAGAAGTAACAACAAACTGAAAGTTGCAATTTTGGGCCAAAGGTTCCCCTTCCATATCTTGTCCCATTTTGCCTCTGACATTCTGTGGGTCTCCGTTAGCAGACTCACCGCCTCTACTATACTAAAGTTACATGTATTGGAGTATCCCCATCAAACTTTGTCCGACTCGTCTGCCTTGGAAATCTTACGAGTGCATAATTCCGATAAATGACCAACGTTATGAAGTAGGGACCATAGCACATTCAACGTATATATGCCAAAGGTGAATAGTCTTCGTAAAGTTTCGATACAATGTTTATTTTAGTTCCCCACTTATAGTGTTATTGGTTAGAGGTTTCTTTTCGTTCATCTTTAGATTGCTTTCGCTTTAGTGTTTATGAATGATTCTTTTGACTATTTGTACCACTATTTCCCATTGGAAAGATAGTTTGGTAACTTATAGACATTGATTGACCACAAATTAAGTGGCTATGCTAAGTTTTTTTTACAATGTGATGAAATGTGATTTAATAAATATCCAAATTATCAAATAATTAAATAACTAATCCAAATCATAAAATAATTAAAAAACTTCTAAAATAAGATTTAACTAGACAAATACAATAAAAATTGGAGTAGAATATTTGTTCGAAGTTTTGGGATTAAATTTTTAAACAAAATCCTCTATATAATTTTTAAACATTTGTGAAAAACAAATCAGAATAAAATTTCCGAATAACCGTCATTAAAAATAAATAAAAAACATTTTCTTCAATACGTTCAAACTGTTGTAACCGTCAGGGGTTTGGATATCAAATTCCAACATTGTTCCCTACCGATTCCTAAGCCCCGTTGGTAAACTGTGGTTTCGGGCGGGATGAGAAATACGAACAACGAACGGGGGCAAAACCTCATCTCTTAAAAGCAAAGCTTCCTCTGATTGTTCAGGATTATTCTAGAACTGTACTGTGCCTCTTTGAAAGTTCCAGAACCCAATAGCTTCTCCTGCGTCACCCTCTATAAAACTCCGCCTCGCAGGAAATAATGTGAAGTACAGCAACATTTCTAAGCTTTCGTTGTTTCGAGTCAAGAAATTCTGTCTTTCAATCACTTAATCGCCAGAAAACTATGGATGATCCCTTCTTTGGCAGGTTGTGGGATCGATACCCGCAGAGAAGATCGCATCCAAGTCCGTACAGTTCTCATCCCTACCCTGCAGCCACAGTGACCCGGACAAAACCCGAGCATGAATATTGGGGCGCGCCCAAGCTTAAGCCCAAGACGTTCACAGTTCCAGTCCAAGGCCCTCCCAATCATTCCACGCCACATTCGAGCTCGGTCACCAAGGCGAAGAACCCTTCGAAGCCAAGTCCCAAGAACGTCGTTTCGATACCCATCAATTCAGACGCTTCCAAGTCATCTTCCGGGATTAAGAAGTCTGCTGCCCCTCGAATAGACAAGACTACTGCGGCTACCAAGTTGCAGTCGGTATTTCGAGGGTTTTCTGCCAGGAAGAGTGCACCATTGAAGAATTTGAGGGTTATACGGGATACCAAGGCCGAGGCCGAAGCTATTCGGCGGCGTCTTGCTGATCATCAAGTTGTTGAGTCGATCCTTCAGAATGAGAAGGAACGCCTGAAGATCACCGAGGAGATAATGTCTCTGCTGCTCAAACTTGACGCAATTCAGGTGTGGCTTTTGATGCTCTTTGGCTCTGTTATCTCGAAACCCTGTAATTTTCGCTTTTAACCCATTTGAATTTTGGCTCAAATTCCTGCTAGAATTTTGTGTTGGTTCAAATCCTGGTTTGAATATTTACCATAATACATGCTTGAATTGTTGGCCCAAGACGCGCTTTGAATTTTTAGCCTGGCTCGAAACGTTACTTGAACTCTTGGTTCAAATCCTTTTCTGAATTTTGGTTTTGATCAAAACCCTTCCTGAATTTCGAGTTTGCTCAAAACCTGTTTGAATTTACGTGTGGCTCAAAACCCTGTTTGAATATTGATTGGAAACTTTGACATTCTGGGGGTTTCAAATTTTCTATATGCGTTTCTCCAGCTTTTTAGAACTTCTTCGTTTTCTTTTGTGTTTCTTTTCCATTAAATTTCTTTGATACTAGGAATTGAACAGAACCAACAGTCTTAACATTTTGTTCGCTTCTTTAATGTTTTAAAGTGAGAAAATTACAGACACGTGTATTCTGGTTTCCAGGGAGTGAATTCGTTTGTGAGGGATTCAAGGAAGGCTGTGGTTCGTGAGCTTCTTAATCTGCAAGAAATGGTAGATGCCATAATCGCTGGCAAATCCATAGAAGGGAGAGTATCGATGGATGCAGGAGCTGCAGAGGATGATAATCATGGCGATGAAATGGCTGCCTCTGCAGAAGAGAATGGTGAAGCGTGCTTGGAGAGAGATCTCGACAAAGAAGAAATTAGAGATGAAGAGGTGCTGGATGGATCTCAGCTAGCCTCTGCGAATGATTTAGAGGTGCAAGAAGAGGTATCCGTGCTTTCTCATAAGATTGAAAACCGGAATATGCAAGTTGAGAGCCCAAATCATACCGAGGATAAATCTATGGGTATGGGCGGTAATGGTGGAGTAGAGTCCGCCGAGGTGGTTGCACCTGGGGAACCAATGGATCTCAAGGAAAAAGAGCTAAAGTATCAGGAATTGGAGCAACATGTTGAAGAGGTAGTGAGAGATTCATTAGACGACGAGAAATGTACAGATGGTGCTTCAAGCTGTGAAGGCCGGACTGGTGAGGAGCTGGGAACTTTGGAATCACACAGCATGCCCTCCACAGATGAAGAGGTTACCGGACATTCAATGGATGAAGAGGAATCCCCCAACAGTGCTTCAGACTGTGAAGTACATATATGCAAGAGGTTGAAGGCTTTTGATCGCTCACAGGCAGAGGGAGAGATCATTCAGGCTGATGAACAGCAGAGAGAGTGTGAAGGTATGGAGTGCCAAGAAACTGGGAAGGTGGATCGCTTACAGTCAATTCAAGCTGATGAACAGCAGAGACAGTGTGAAGGCATGGAGTGGGAAGAAACTGGTAAGGTCATAGAGCCAGGATCAGGAGCAGGGGAGATTGCTAAAGTTGAAGAAGACGTTCTGAAGATGAAAGATGAGAACGAGACACTGAAGAAGACAGTGGCTGATTTGTTGAAGAAAAGTGAATTTCAGAACGAGTTGATTACTAACATGAGCCTGAGAATTGCACAGTTAGAGGAGCAAATATCCAAGTCCAAACGGAATAAAACCAGATACAGAAAGAAGAAAACGAAAGAAACTAGTCCTAGTCCCACTGAAAGACGGAAGACGGAGTGACCACTAAAACCCAACACCAACCTCAACAGATAAATAACATTGGAGGAGGAGAAAGTTCAACTGGCACCCACCCATTTTTCTATTGACGATTTGTTTTAAGAAAATGTAGAACATGTTACATATAATGTCTGGAGTCTAAAAACACCTTTATACAGCAATAACGCCTTGCAGTTTTGCAGAAATTATTTTGTTCAGTGCAGGCAATATACAATCTATTTTCTCTATCGGTCATAAGTCGTGAAAGGTTTGGGTGAATCGAAATTTTATGTATCTCATTGAATATTGAATGAAAGGTTCTTGTGAATTAAAGTTGTGAAAACGACTTTTATATTATGGAAATTAAAATATACATATGTCTGCTTTTATAGGTTCAAAGGTTCTGAAAATATATTGTCTTGAATTAGTCTCTTTTATTTATCCGAAATTAAAATATACATATGTCTGCTTTTCTAGGTTCAAAGGTTCTGAAAATATATTGTCTTGAATTAGTCTCTTTTATTTATCCGGTTAATTAATTGTTACAGTAATCCATCTCCATCTCCTCTCCTCCATGGAGCCCATTCAAAAACTTCTTTAGGGCCTGAAGGCCCAGTCCTCTATGCAGCCCATTCCAAAACATTTTTATAACTTCTTTATGGTCCTTATGGTCCTCAAGGCTTAGACAAAAAGCATGAAACCAGATATTTGACTTAGTCTCTTTTATTTATCCTGTTAATTAATTGTTACAGTAATCCATCTCCTCTCCTACATGGAGCCCATTCTAAAAGTTCTTTAGGGCCTTGAGGCCCAGCTCTCCATGGAGGCCATTCCAAATCTTTTTTACAACTTCTTTATGGGCCTCAAGGCCCAGACAAAAAGCATGAAACAAGACATTAACTTTGCAAACGATGGTACATAAACCTCTAACGTTTCCTATGTCAGTAAAGTGATCTTTCTGAGACTGAAATTTGAGATCTTTTGAATTTTTTTTCAAATAGTAACTCCAATCCTCTTTTGAATTGAACTCTCTATGAGATCTTTTGAATTTTTTTTTCAAATAGTAACTCCAATCCTTTTTTGAATTGAACTCTCTATAAATATTTATAGACACTTTTTTTGAGTGGAACTCTTTATAAATACGAGTAACCTTGAAAACTTTGTTCTAAATTGGACTTAATGATTTTAATATGTTTTTAATTCTATCTCCAGTATTCACCCAATCAAGCAGCACCTTGGAATCTTTGAATATTTGTAAGACTTTTAAACCTTTGTTTCCTGACTTCTTTTAAAAAGAAGTCACAATGCAGTGTACTTAGCTTGATTACAGGTATATTGTAAGATTCGAGGACTATATTATAAAATTTTAAAAATAATTTTGATTATTTAAAATATTGTAATGTTTAAATAAAAGTAAAGTCTAATACAAAAGGGCTGTTTGCAATTTTTTGTGGCAGACTATACTTTTGGCAAAGTTAGAAACAATTTTTTAGTTTTTAAAATAAAGATTTTTCTGCGTTCGATTGGTTTAGTACGCCATGACTTTAGCCTTGGAACCAGCGTCCCGAGCCTGGGCGGCCTGCTGCCCTAAAGTCAGGTGTGAGCTGCCCAACCAACTATATACATATATCTTACCAAGCAACATGGCCAATGCTTAAATTTTAACCCTTCCGTTCCAAAACTAAATACAAAATATATGCAATTCCCTTAGTCCCTGCCCTCAGTCTAGCAGGGATTCTATGAATGGGCTTGTTGCAGTTTTAATTAAGCTGCACCAAAACAAATACCAGTTTTAAACATTTATGCTAAGTTTACATTGTTTTCTCTATCAGCAATTTGGACTTCTTACTTGGCCTCGTATCGAAGAAAGAGAGCATTTTTCCGATTCAAAAGTTCAAACCACGATCGTGCTCTCGTTTGCTAACTATATTTTCTTTAAGCTAACTATATTTTGCAACTCACAGTTTCATACTTGAAGAGGTTGAAGAAGTTTAATCACTTGTTTATATTATTGCTATGCAAATTTAGATTCAAATCTGCAAGGACAAAATTCAGATTCAAATTCAAAGCCAGACAAAAAGTTGGAATCTGGTTGCAATTTTTTTTGTGAATTCCAAGTCCAAACAAACAGTAACAAATTGAAACATTAGTGTAGTTGTCATTTACTCACCTAGTCTTCAAGCGAGTGTAGTTGTCATTTCCTCAACTAGTCCTGGCTTCGCAACCTTTTCTTGAGTAGCACCACATGTCTTCTTGTCCCAGCAGTCTATAAGCTTCCCTATTTTCACCTGTTGGATTGATAAACTCCAACATGTCTTCTTGTCCCAGCAGTTTATTCATAGAAAGGGTGAGCGTTCTTAGCCCATAGCTCATAGCCGGTGTTGTACTCCTATACTATTATACTCCTTACCCGCACTGATTCATGGATAAATATAGTCGCATTGATTGAGCTCTTCAGCTACCTCTTATTACTTATCTCTAAATACCCTTCTTATACCAAGATAGGAAGTTGACACGTTCCAGAGTCGAAGCCAATTCGATTGATGATTAAATCCCCTTTCCAAATGACCGTGTTTGAATAACCGTTTAAACTGCTGCTGCTGGAAGAAAAAAAACAGGACTGGAAAAAACAAAAATGGATATTCGTAGATAATGTTAACTAAACACACTTATTATAAATGGATGGTGAGTAGTGCTAGAATACCCTTTAGACTAAGCTACAATCGGGAGCAAGCAACAAATACCTTTATACCGATTACACAAAACAATCTAATTTGACTTTATTATTTAAATAAATATTCTTTTCAGCAGGCCAAAGTCAGAAGTAAAACTGCTACGGAAGCTAGACCAGATTAGAATGAGTGGAAGGGCATCAACTACTTTCATGGTAAGCTTCATTAAGGAGGGAGAATTAATCGTTAAAGGGGATCAATGTCATCAATATGGAACCCGCTATTATTAATAAAGGGCGATGTTGAATCTGCTCATTATGAATCTACTACTCGCTTTGTTGTTGGTCGTAGCTAGGATGCTTAGAGCCCAGACGAGGACCTGCCTTGACCTGAACTCTCTTTATAACCCTCTCAACTTGCTCTATTGAACCACCCACACTAAAGCCACTAAAGCATATTGAGAGCTCGAGTCGGCCTGAGCCTCACACATCCCCACCATATTCAAACAAGATCTTATCAAGTAACATATATAGTGGGAACTATTTCGCTACAACTATCAATCTACGACTAGAAATGGAACAACATCTCGATTTGGTACTGGGGATTGTTAAATTGGTTATTGACCTGTTAAGTACGCAAAGCAAGGGGGTGATTCTCTTGCTTTCCACAAAGCAAAGGTTCGGTCTCTTCTCTTGCTTCTATACCAGGTTCGGTTCATCCGACTGTTCATCAAGTCAATCTATCGGTGCAGTGAGTCAAGCCATTGCTACTCGAGGACCTATCATGCATTGTGGTTCTACAGTGGCTGCATCATGGTTTTTTGGGCAAAGAACACTCTATTGGAAATGGCTTAAACTTCTATTACCAGAGATGAAAAAGAATTGTGGGATGTGTAAGGAAACTCAAGAACATGTGCATATCTTTGATTCCAAAGGAGCAGCAAGCACTAGATGGATAAATTAATCCTTTGTCTTGGATTAATACTTTTTGTTGTGTTTAATTGACAGATTACTCTAGAACAACGCAAGGTATGAAGAAGTTGCCTTGGATTAATACATTTTGTTGTGTTTAATTGACAGATTACTCTAGAACAACGCAAGGTATGAAGAAGTTACCTGCTAAGTCTGCTCAGCTTTTTGCAATGCCAACCTGTGGCAATGAACCAGTTCTGTTCACTTCGGCCTATACCAATAAATCACAAAGAACGTCATGCACTTTTACTGCTTTTCCTATATGAATAAACAAGTGGGTTGTGAGTGTCTTTACATACCCTATATAGCATGAGCAGCAACATATTGGAACACACCCCTTTCTACGAGTGCATCTATGTAGTCATGCCCGACATCCATGACTAAATTTTTTTCATTCCACATTTCTACAAAAGTCTCTAGGAATCATTTTTTTCATTCCACATTTCTACAAAAGTCTCTATAGGAATGATTGCATCCTCAGGAAACACAACACTATAGAAAACAAATTTTTAAGCTATGATCAGGTAAATTGTTATATCTCCATCTGGCCTGTTGATATAGATCCATATCAGTGTTGTTGTAAGCTGGCCTATCAAGTTTTTCTTACAATTGCTAAAGATTGCAATCTGGGAGCACGGACACGACAGTGCAGGCATGCATGATGGTCATCGACCTATGGAGAAACGACCTCCACAGATAGCATAGCTGAACCACGCTTTTCTGCTCAACTTTTTTGTGCATGGCTTATATGTGGCCTGATGCTTCCTATAGCATGGTTTGAACGTTTCGATTTGGTCAGTCTACTGTATGGCCTCAATGTGGCGATTGGTAAGCAAGTGTTTAGATTTTCCCTTAACATGAATCCTAGAGCCTTTATTATGCCCAGAGTCTAGGCCTTCTAGATTATTTAAGCACCTTTACCTATAATAAATCAATATTGAATTATCGGATTAAGTGCATACAAAAATAAGAAAACTGTGTGCTTCGAGCCCCCAGAGTTTGATTTCTCTCTGTATATGTTTTCATTAAACAAGCCTCAGAATATTGAAAAGCAGATAGCAGCGATTGACCTGCAACTTTCAGAAACACCTCCATTTGAGTATACGCTGAGAGCCTCACTAAAAGAAGAGAAGAAGCAGTTGCTTAGGCAACTAGAACATGATAAGGGGAAAAGAAAGGTAAGCTCTGTGACTCCTGTTACTTATAATCTTGCTGATCTTTACAAAGGATACCCAGATGGACACGAGAATAGGCAAGTTTACAGAATTGATAAAGAGCATATGCTATGGCTCCAGGTAAGAGAAAAACAACAGCAATTAAAGCACCTGGTAGCAGAGATTGAGGAATTGAAAAGCATGATTAAGGTAATCCAGCTTGAAAGAGATCAATCATCAAATGAAGCGCTGAGTAAGCACTACGACTTAGCTATGGAGACTGAAAGTCCCACGATCAGAGAACCTTCTCCTGATCCAAACCTTGGTATGCTTACTGGTCCTAAAATCTTTGTGAAAGTTCAGTTCAACCCTAAAGAGTATATAAGCCCTATACCTTGGATTGCATGATTGACTCTAGTTGTCAAGTCAACCTGGCAAAAGGACATGCTTTGCCCCAGTTTTACTGGGAGAATACTTCTGAAAAAGGATCAGCCATCGAAGGAACCCATATCCTTTTAAAAGCCAGATCTGACAGTTTCCCTGTACAGTTTAATAATGGCCATGACCAGTTAACATTGTATAGATTAGATGAGATCAATGAGGATTGTATTTTAGGTTCTGAGTTTCTTGCAAGAGTTAGTCATTTTTCAGTAGACACTAAAAAGATGATATTCTCCTGTATCATAAACAACCATCCTGTAGAATTACCCATATTCTTTCATTCCACCTCCAAATGCCCTTCTATTATACAGAAACCAGAGAAGAAACCAAACCCTGCCCATTTGCTAAAAATGGAGCGCTGCATTGCATTCTCTGAAACGCATGGAGATAAAGCACCGACTAACATCAAGGATAAGCTAGTGAAAGAGTGCTGCTCTGAAAATCCAAATGCATTTTGGAAAAGAGAGAAATACTTTGTTTCTCTACCTTTCGACTCACAGCAAAAGATCAAGCCTATGAAAGCCTCAGCAAGACTGATGTCACCCTCTGAAAGGGAATTCTATGCAAAAGAAATTAAAGAGCTACTGGCGAAAGGTTTGATTGAGCCCTCCAAGAGCCCTTGGGCATGTAGAGCCTTTGTGGTGAATTAGCACTCTGAGGTAAAGAGAGGTAAGCCAAGATTGGTGGTGAATTACAAGCCATTAAATGCAGTATTGCAGAAGGTGAGATATCCTCTTCCCGATAAGTCTAGCCTTCTACAACGAATAACAGGATGCACTATTTTCAGCAAGTTCGACCTTAAATCAGGCTTCTACCAGATCAGAATTAAAGCTGAAGACAGGTATAAAACTGCATTTGTTCTACCTCATGGGCAATACCAATGGAAGGTACTGCCTTTCGGAATAAACAATGCCCCGTCTAAATTCCAGAAGCGGATGGAAGACATTTTCCGAGATAAGCTTTGGGCATTAGTATTTATTGATGATGTACTAATTTGTTCTAAGAACTTGCAGGATTATTTAAAACATCTGCAAACGTTCTATGAACTGGTGTTTAAGTATGGGTTGGTGCTTTCAGAAAGCAAAATGGAAATTGGTAAGACAAAAATGGAATTCTTGGGATTTAAGATTTAGAAAAGCGAAGTAGTGTTACAGAAGCATGTTTTGAACGTATTCAATCAATTTCCATATCAAATATTGGAAAAAACCCAGCTTCAAAGATTCCTAGGGAGTCTTAATTATATTAGACCATTTTATAAAGCGCAAGCAACTGATATCCATTTGCTGCAACAGAGATTGAAGAAAAATCCAGCTAAATGGTCTACTGAAATGACTTTGGCTGTTCAAAAGATTAAAGCCAAAGTACTTGACCTTCCTCCACTGTCTTTGCCACAAGGATCAGGCTAGCTGATCATTGAGACAGATGCCTCTTCCCACACCTGGGGAGGAGTACTCATTGAAGTTATCAATGGCAAAGAACAAGTTTGCGGATATGGCTTTGGATCGTTTAAAGTAGCTGAATTGAATTATCCTTCAAGCCATAAGGAAATTCTTGTTGTCAAGAAGACAGTGCAACACTTTATTCTGTTTCTAAAACCTGTTAGGTTTACTATTCGAACAGATTTAAAGATCATGCTTGGAATCTTTAAGAATGAAAATCTAATGGCTGAAAATAGTAGTAGGATTTTAAAATGGTTTATCTGGTTAAGCAATTTTGATTTTGACATTGTTTACAAGCCAGATCATTTAAATTGTCTTGCTGATATGCTCACCAGGGAGCAATTTGAGCAAGTTAAACCAGCGCTGAAGATGTTTTCAGCAGGAGCTTCAAGCTCCAATCCAGGTTCAGCAGGAGCATCAAGCTCCAATCTAGAACGTTCTGCTTCTAGGCGAGGAAATGCACCATTATGTTGGCCACCAAATGGTTTATTCTTAAAGCCATGGGATACCTCCATCACAGAAGCAACTCCTTGATTATGCTTCAAGGCATGAAGCTGAAAGATTCCTTGACATCACACTGATAAAGAAAATTTAGTCTTCGCCATTGAAGATTGAAATTTTTGAACGATGGGAACGAGATGCTTTCAGAAGCTTTGAAGGTGCTTTAGAGAAATTGAAAGATTGCGGAGAAGTATGGTTGGACCGCAATGAAGAAGAAAATGGACCACTATGATATGTTGACATTGGTGACGGTAATCTCACATTGACTGCCTATAATCTCATTCTCATATTTTGCAGGGAGCAACAAAAAATTGTTATTTGTGCAGATCCAAACAATCTACGCCATGGAGCTTGGTCCAGATGGACTGAGATTTTGTTATATAAGTTTTGCCCCCGAACTGACTGGGAGAACCAAAGAGCCAATTTTATTCTGCATATGAAAGCAGATATTGAAGTTGTAGTACGAGAACATCAGTGGTTCAAGTTCCTGCTACATCATGAGGGAGGAAAGTACAAGAAGTTGGAACATACAGTGTTCACCTCCCAAAAATATATAAAAAGAGATGGCCAAGGACGAAGAATCGATTCCAGGATCTATATCAGACAGATCCCTTTGAACTTAAAAGAAGAGTCCCATTTCCGAGGAGAATTCTTGTGTGACTCTAATGAATTATTCCATGGGTCAAATATTGAATGCTGTTTTAGCCCACTGCTATATCCTCCGCCAAAATTAGAAGATAACCCACCTATCTTCGAAGACTCTCAAGATTACGACTCTGATGATGTGGACTGGGATTGTCCATGTGGAGGTGAAGATCCAATGGGATGCGGAATCTGCCTTTGCTTACAAGGCAGGGACCCATATGATTAATGAAAGCGGTGGTGGACCCCAGAAGACCGTCGTGGGTCGGTTTGCTCCACTTTGTACACCGTCGTGGGCCGATATAGTTCCACTTTGTACTGTGTCAGGTGTCATGTCTGTCATGATTTAGATTCTGGGTCCCCATATGTCTACGGACCACTTAAGGGATGAGATAATGACGGTGGTTGTCCCCACCTGTCACCTTGGAGGATTCGTCTTGACTTGTTAATGTCAGTCGCTGTTCACCGGCTTATCGATTGACCTATTAATGCTAGTTGATGCCCACCGGTTCACCGGTTGAAAGTTGTATAAATAAGAGGTCTTGGACTCATTTGAGCAGATAGAGTTTTAGAGTTTGAGTGTGTCGCTCTGCAAGTAAGAGTCTAAGTTCGAGTTTGTAAATGAAGAGTATGCTCTGCAACTTGCCTTTCATGGTATAAGATTGCATTAGAGATTCTATTTTATTTTCTGAGTGTAAGTTTGGTTTGGTAATGACGAGCTTCGCCCTCCGAAGCCGATTTACCTGAGTCTGTAAGTGAAGAGTATGCTCTGCAACTTGCCATTACTGGTATAAGATTGCATCAGAAATTCCATCTATGCTATAGAGTCTGTAAATGAAGAGTATGCTCTGCAACTTGCCTTTCATGGTATAAGATTGCATCAGAAATTCTATTTTATTTTCTGAGTGTAAGTTTGGTTTGGTAATGACGAGCTTCACCCTCCGAAGCCGATTTACCCTGTGTATGTCTGCAACTGCAACGTGATATGAAGGTATCTTGGAATATAAAGAATTGTTGAAGTCAGCTGTTCGATCTTGGAGCGATTGGTATATGAAGTTGAATATGATGAGGTAAAAGAATGGATATGACATTTCAAGTCTTTTCCACCTGCCTTAGAGCCAAAATACTTGAATATGATGTCTGCATATCACCAGCATGCTGAATCCTCAGCCACACACAATCCACCTCCTGAATATGACGTGAGAATGCCAGACGCTTTTCGAGCTTCAAGCCTGAAATTTCAGCTTGGCATAAACTCGATGAATAACCTAGTCTCACAAATGCCAGAACAACCAGTTTTGAATATTCAATGTCAACCAAGAGAAGACATCAAGACTGCTATACAGATGCTCACTCAATGGGTACTATATAAAAGAACACAGGATGATTATTTTACTGGACAACAGTTAGCAGGCCAGCTTATAGCAGGCTTATCAGGACTGACAAATGAGTGGTGGAGATGGCTTCCACAGGAAGCAAGAAATGAAATCCTATCAGCCCCAGATGCAGACCAACAACTATTAAGTGCTCTAGGAAAAGAATTCTATGGCTTTAATGAGTGAGAAGACTCGGAGCATTTAGCCTCCTTATTCATGTCAGCCTGTCTCTGTGATCTTTCACAGAGTGAGCAATACTTTTGTTATATGCAGCAGTTATTGATTTCTTCCGGGAAATCAGGAGATCCAGCCTACCTGAAACATTACCTCAGGAGTTTTCCAGGACATGTGCCTGATGCAGTAGAGCAGTACATGAAGGACAAGCAAATAAACTATAGAGGACTCTCTTCGGCACAGCTGCATAACTACATTTTAGAAACTTGGCAAGAGCATTGCCTTGAAAAACGGGTGAGCAAGGATATTAAACAACACCAAAGTATGTACTCACCATCTTTCTGCAAAAATGTTGCAAAGATGCCCGACTGGGGATGCGAAGCACACAATCGTGGCCATTTGAAAGACAATTGTAAATGCCACAAAAAGAATAAAAAGGGATTTTATTCCAGTCTTCCGAGGTATCATCCAGATGAATCATATAAACATCAAAGAAGACAAAAATCCCGTGGATTCAAATCATATCGCAAGCCTCCACATAAAAGGTTTGTGAAAAGAAGAACCAGTAAAAATGATACAGAACACTATTTCATATGTGGTCAAAAAGGCCATTGGGCTAATAAATGTCCTAAGAAAAAATCCAAGCCCAAGTTAGCAGCTTTTTGTGAGCAGCTATTCTCGTTGGTGGGATCTTCCATCTGAAGACGAATCGTCTTTTGGCGAAGTCCTATTTTTAACTTCTGATGCATCCAATGATTCCTCTGATTCTGAGTCTGACACAGACCAGCTTGCTCTTAAAAAAATTGATCCTGAATCATCCTCTTCTGATTCTGATTCAGCCCCAAATTTGGGAGGGTTTGAGCCCCCAGAGTTTGATTTCTCTCCGTATATGTTTTCATTAAACAAGCCTCAAAATATTGAAAAGCAGATAGCAGCAATTGACCTGCAACTTTCAGAAACACCTCCATTTGAGTATATGCTGAGAGCCTCACTAAAAGAAGAGAAGAAGCAGTTGCTTAGGCAACTAGAACATGATAAGGGGAAAAGAAAGGTAAGCTCGGTGACTCCTGTTACTTATAATTCTGCTGATCTTTACAAAGGATACCCAGATGGACACGAGAGCAGGCAAGCTTACATAATTGATAAAGAGCATATGCTATGGCTCCAGGTAAGAGAAAAACAACAACAATTAAAGCACTTGGTAGCGGAGATTGAGGAATTGAAAAGCATGATTAAGGTAATCTAGCGTGAAAGAGATCAATCATCAGATGAAGAGCTGAGTAAGCACTATGACTTAGCTATGGAGACTGAAAGTCCCAAGATTAGAGAACCTTCTCCTGATCCAAACCTTGGTATGCTTACCGGTACTAAAATCTTTGTGAAAGTCCAGTTCAACCCTAAAGAGTTTAAGCCCTATACCCTGGATTGCATGATTGACTCTGGTTGTTAAGTCAACCTGGCAAAAGGACCTGCTTTGCCCCAGTTTTACTGGGAGAATACTTCTGATAAAGGATCAGCCATCGAAGGAACCCCTGTCCCTTTAAAAGCTAGATCTGACAGTTTCCTTGTACAGTTTAATAATGTCCATGACCAGTTAACATTGTATAGATTAGATGAGATCAATGAAAACTGTATTTTAGGTTCTGAGTTTCTTGTAAGAGTTAGTTCTTTTTCAGTAGACACTAAAAAGATGATATTCACCTGTATCATAAACAACCATCATGTAGAATTACCCGTATTCTTTCATTCCACCTCCAAATGCCCTTCTATTATATAGAAACCAGAGAAGAAACCAAACCCTGCCCATTTGCTAAAAATGGAGCGCTGCATTGCGTTCTCTGAAACACATGGAGATAAAGCACTGGCTAACATCAAGGATAAGCTAGTGAAAGAGTGCTGCTCTGAAAATCCAAATGCATTTTGGAAAAGAGAGAAATACTTTGTTTCTCTACCTTTCGACTCACAGCAAAAGATCAAGCCTATGAAAGCCTCAGCAAGACTGATGTCACCCTTTGAAAGGGAATTCTGTGCAAAAGAAATTAAAGAGCTACTGGCGAAAGGTTTGATTGAGCCCTCTAAGAGCCCTTGGGCATGTAGAGCCCTTGTGGTGAATAAGCACTCTGAGGTAAAGAGAGGTAAGCCAAGATTGGTGGTGAATTACAAGCCACTAAATGCAGTATTGCAGAAGGTGAGATATCCTCTTCCCGATAAGTCTAGCCTTCTACAACGAATAACAAGATGCACTATTTTCAGCAACTTCGACCTTAAATCGGGCTTGTACCAGATCGGAAATAAATCTGAAGACAGGTATAAAACTGCATTTGTTGTACTTCATGGGCAATACCAATGGAAGGTACTGCCTTTCGGAATAAACAATGCCTCGTCTGAATTCCAGAAATGGATGGAAGACATTTTCCGAGATAAGCTTTGGGCATTAGTATTTATTGATGATGTACTAATTTGTTTTAAGAACTTGCAGGAGCATTTAAAACATCTGCAAACGTTCTATGAACTGGTGTTTAAGCATGGGTTGGTGCTTTCAGAAAGCAAAATGGAAATTGGTAAGACAGAAATGGAATTCTTGGGATTTAAGATTCAGAAAGGCGAAGTAGTGTTACAGAAGCATGTTTTGAACGTATTCAATCAATTTCCAGATCAAATATTGCAAAAAACCCAGCTTCAAAGATTCCTAGGGAGTCTTAATTATATTAGACCATTTTATAAAGGGCAAGCAGCTGATATCCATTTGCTGCAACAAAGATTGAAGAAAAATCTAGCTAAATGGTCTACTAAAATGACTTTGGTTGTTCAAAAGATTAAAGCCAAAGTACTCGACCTTCCTCCACTGTCTTTGCCACAAGGATCAGGCCAGCTGATCATTGAGACAGACGCCTCTTTCCACACCTGGGGAGGAGCACTCATTGAAGTTATCAATGGCAAAGAACAAGTTTGCGGATATGGCTCTGGATCGTTTAAAGCAGCTGAATTGAATTATCCTTCAAGCCATAAGGAAATTTTTGCTGTCAAAAAGACAGTGCAACACTTTATTCTGTTTCTAAAACCTGTTAGGTTTACTATTCGAACAGATTTAAAGATTATGCCTGGAATCTTTAAGAATGAAAATCTAATGGCTGAAAATAGTAGTAGGATTTTAAACTGGTTTATCTGGTTAAGCAATTTTGATTTTGACATTGTTTATAAGCCAGGTCATTTAAATTGTCTTGCTGATATGCTCACCAGGGAGCAATCTGAGCAAGTTAAACCAGCTCTGAAGATGTTTTCAGCAGGAGCTTCAAGCTCCAATCCAGGTTCAGCAGGAGCATCAAGCTCCAATCCAGAACGTTCTGCTTCTGGGCGAGGAAATGCACCATTATGTTGGCCACCAAATGGTTTATTCTTAAAGCCATGGGATACCTCCATCACAGAAGCTGAAAGGAAGCAACTCCTTGATTATGCTTCAAGGCATGAAGCTGAAAGATTCCTTGAAATCACACTGATAAAGCAAATTCAGTCTTCACCATTGAAGATTGAAATTCTTGAACGATGGGAACGAGATGCTTTAGAAGCTTCAAAGGTGCTTTAGAGAAACTGAAAGATTGCGGAGAAGTATGGTTGGACCGCAATGAAGAAGAAAATGGACCACTATGGTATGTTGACATTGGTGACGGTAATCTCACATGGACTGTCTATAATCTCATTCTCAGATTTTGCAGGGAGCAACAAAAAATTGTTATTTGTGCAGATCCAAACAATCTGCACCATGGAGCTTGGTCCGGATGGACTGAGATTTTGTTAGATAAGTTTTGCCCCCGAACTGACCGGGAGAACCGAAGAGCCAACTTCATTCTGCATATGAAAGCAGATATTGAAATTGCAGTACGAGAACATCAGTGGTTCAAGTTTCTGCTACATCATGAGGGAGGAAAGTACAACATGTTGGAACATACAGTGTTCACCTCTCAAAAATATATAAAAAGAGATGGCCAAGGATGAAGAATCGATTCCAGGATCTATACCAGACAGATCCCTTTGAACTTAAAAGTAGAGTCCCATTTTCAAGGAGAATTCTTCTGTGACTCTAATTAATTATTCCATGGGTCAGATATTGAACGCTGTTTTAGCCCATTTCTATATCCTCCGCCAAAATTAGAAGATAACCCACCTATCTTCGAAGACTCTCAAGATTACGACTCTGATGATGTGGACTGGGATTGTCCATGTGGAGGTGAAGATCCAATGGAACGCGGAATCTGCCTTTGCTTACAAGGTAGGGATTTAGCCCACTGCTATATCCTCTGCCAAAATTAGAAGATAACCCACCTATCTTCGAAGACTCTCAAGATTACGACTCTGATGATGTGGACTGGGATTGTCCGTGTGGAGGTGAAGATCCAATGGGACGCGGAATCTGCCTTTGCTTACAAGGCAGGGACCCATATGATTAATGAAAGCAGTGGTGGACCCCAGAAGACCGTCGTGGGCCGGTTTGCTCCACTTTGTACACCGCCATGGGCCGGTATAGCTCCACTTTGTACTGTGTCAGGTGTCATGTCTGTCATGATTAAGATTCCGGGTCTCCATATGTCTACGGACCACTTAAGGGACGAGATAATGACGGTGGTTGTCCCCACCTGTCACCCCGGAGGATTTGTCTTGACTTGTTAATGTCAGTTGCCGTTCACCGGCTTACCGATTGACCCATTAATGTCAGTTGATGCCCATTGGTTCACCGATTGGAAGTAGTATAAATAAGAGATCTTGGGCTCATTTGAGCATATAGAGTTTTAGAGTTTGGGTGTGTCACTCTACAAGTAGGAGTCTAAGTCCGAGTCTGTAAGAGAAGAGTATGTTCTGCAACTTGCTTTTATGGTATAAGATTGTATCAGAAATTCTGTAGTAAGAATCGAGTCTGTAAGTGAAGAGTATGCTCTGCAATTTGCCATTACTGGTATAAGATTGCATCAGAAATTCCATCTATGCTATCGAGTCTGTAAATGAAGAGTATGCTCTGCAACTTGCCTTTCATGGTATAAGATTGCATCATAAATTCTATTTTATTTTTTGAGTGTAAGTTTGGTTTGGTAATGACGAGCTTCGCCCTCCGAAGCCGATTTACCCTGTGTATGTCTGCAACTGCAACGTAATATGAAGGTATCTTGGAATATAAAGAATTGTTGAAGTCTGTTGTTCGATCTTGGAGCGATTGGTATCAGAGCCAGCAGCCTCTGTGACTCGGTATTGTTTACATTTTATTCTGTAAGTTGATAAATTGAATCTTCGCGCTTTGTATCTTATATTCCGCACATCTTTCTTTGTGTAAGCTACATAAATTGTGTCTTGTAGGCTACGGAAATGGTAGTCGAGTAAATTGACTGGACCTAGAGATTTATAAGAGGTTTTTAGTTTCGGTAGCAGCTGAGGGATAGCGAAGTAAATCCGAGTTATAGAAAAACCCGTGTGAGGATAAATCTCCTTGAAATGGATCCGTCAATGGATGCGATTTCTCACTTAACTCTAGATTGCCAACAAAAGGATACTGCTGAAATATCTTTAGCAGAACGCCATTCTTCCTATCAACATGCCTCGTCTGAGTCAAATTCATCTGTTATACATATCCAAGATGTTAACCCGTCACAAGATTGGCAGTTGCCTACAATATTGCCCTCTGATGTCTACAAGCTTAAATGGTGGAAATATGCCTCTGCCACACAAATTAAGATTTCTTATGTAGATATATCCTTTACCGACTCTGAGGAACCTGTGCATATAAACCTTCTTGACCGTCAGCAAATCCACTGGGCTATTAAAGCCGGATATAAATACGCACACCTTGGTGCTATCAAATTAGGTCTAGGTCCTTTAGTCTGACCTTATCTCTTTGTCTCTTCCCTTTGTGTAGCAGTCGACACACGCCATCAAAACTTTGCAGACGCCATCATTGGTGGTTTTACTGCACCCCTTCACGATGGTCCTGCTTTTGGGACTGTTTTCCCCAAATACTCCGTCAGCATTGATGACCCGCATATCTATGACTTGCTGAAAGCCTATATTCTTCCCCAGGGTTTTCGCATGATGCAAGGCTCCAAAATTATACAGCTCAAAGCCACTGTCTGTATCCGCTTTGGGAATGATACACTTCCTCCACTAAGGTCTAAAGTCCATCAGAGTTCGCACCTGCTAGAAGGCGATTCGTCTTCAGATGGAAGATCCCACCAACGAGGATCTAGCTGCTCACAAAAAGCTGCTAACTTGGGCTTGGATTTTTTCTTAGGACATTTATTAGCCCAATAGCCTTTTTGACCACATATGAAACAGTGTTATGTATCATTTTTACTGGTTCTTCTTTTCACAAACCTTTTATGTGGAGGCTTGCGATATGATTTGAATCCACAGGATTTTTGTCTTCTTTGCTGTTTATATGATTCATCTGGATGATACCTCGGAAGATTGGAATAAAATCCCTTTTTATTATTTTTGTGGCATTTACAATTGTCTTTCAAATGGCCACGATTGTGTGCTTCGCATCCCCAGTCGGGCATCTTTGCAACATTTTTGCAGAAAGATTGTGAGTACATACTTTGGTGTTGTTTAAAATCCTTGCTCACCCGTTTTTCAAGGCAATGCTCTTGCCAAGTTTCTAAAATGTAGTTATGCAGCTGTGCCAAAGAGAGTCCTCTATAGTTTATTTGCTTGTCCTTCATGCACTGCTCTACTGTGTCAGGCACATGTCCTGGAAAACTCCTGAGGTAATGTTTTAGGTAGGCTGAGTCTCTTGATTTCCCGGAAGAAATCAATAACTGCTGCATATAACAAAAGTATTGCTCACTTTGTGAGAGATCACAGAGACGGGCTGACATGAATAAGGAGGCTAAATGCTCCGAGTCTTCTCGCTCATTAGAGCCATAGAATTCTTTTCCTAGAGCACTTAATAGTTGTTGCTCTGCATTTGGGGCTGATAGGATTTCATTTCTTGCTTCCTGTGGAAGCCATCTCTACCACTCATTTGCCAGTCCTGATAAGCCTGCTATAAGTTGGCCTGCTAACTGTTGTCCAGTAAGAGAATCATCCTGTGTTCTTTTATACAGTACCCATTGAGTGAGCATCTGTATAGCAGTCTTAATGTCTTCTCTTGGTTGACATTGAATATTCAAAACTGGTTGTTCTGGCATTTGTGAGATTAGGTTATTCATCGAGTTTATGCCAAGCTGAAATTTTAGGCTTGGAGCTCGAGAAGCGTCTGGCATTCTCATGTCATATTCAGGAGGTGGATTGTGTGTTGCTGAGGATTCAGCATGCTGGTGATATGCAGACATCATATTAAAGTATTTTGGCTCTAAGGTGGGTGGAAAAGACTTGAAATGTTCTATCCATTATTTTACTTCATCATATTCAACTTCATCTTGACTGAAGTTGAATTCGGGTCTATCATCATTCTGGACACTCATCATTCCGAAGGATATGCTGCGATGGTGTCTAGTTTCTGGGTCTTTCTTTTTGTGACCCTGTGTTGCTAGTGCTAGGGCTGAAGGACTAAGACCTGGAACTCTTTTCTTCAATTCATGAGTTTGGCTTATAAGTTCGTCTAGTCTATCTAATCTTCTTTCAATTTTGTCAGTAGCCTTAGCTACTGCTTCCTTGATTGCTGCAGAATCTGCTAGAAGATGATCTATGATCCCTAACTTGGTTTCTACCATAGCAATTTTTTGTTTTTCTTCGAGTATGGCATGTTTAATATTCTGGAGGTCAGAAGCCATATCATCGATATTCTGTGAAGTCAACTTTTGCTGCATGTTACCACAATTTGCCAATTTAATTTCATCAGATGCTGAGTCATCTGGACCAGTGGATTTATAGGGAAGGAATTCTTTCTTGATTAGTCCATATGGGGAATATTGTCGGAAAGGGACTTCAGGTAGGTTCCTGCTAGGGAAATAGGATTTCCGACCTTGGACTATGGCCTCATAGGCTTCGTTCTGTCTTGGCAGACTAAACATTCCTAGGCTGGGGTGTTGACTTTGCTTATGGTGTTGGATCCTTTGTAGGATCTTTTTGCAAGCTTGACAATCTGTATGCTGGCCTCGGTGTTCTGTTTCATGAAGACCAGTATATGATGTAGAAGGAGATTCAGATAAGGAAGAAGAACTTGAACCTCTTGGTCTTTGGTTATGACTTGAGACAGAGGCAGATCTGATTAGAGGAGGAGAGATTTTGGGTGCCGGGGTTTGCTCAGGTAGCCTGAATGAGCTGGTATGTCGGTCAAACATTAATGGCTTGTTTCTGAGAGTATGTTGTATACTGTCAGCGTTTCTGAGTTCTTGATACCTGACTTCCCGTTGTCTAGGATAATGTATGCCTGTCCAATCAAAAGTTATAGGTGTGGCTTGCTTGGACTTATCAGACTCGTGAGCAACTTTTTGTGAGCAGTTAGATCCTCGTTGGTGGGATCTTCCATCTGAAGACGAATCGCCTTCTGGCAGGTGCGAACTCTGATGGACTTTAGACCTTAGTGGAGGAAGTGTATCATTCCCAAAGCGGATACAGACAACGGCTTTGAGCTGTATAATTTTGGAGCCTTGCATCATGCGAAACCCTGGGGAAGAATATAGGCTTTCAGCAAGTCATAGATATGCGGGTCATCAACGCTGACGGAGTATTTGGGGAAAACAGTCCCAAAAACAGGACCATTGTGAAGGGGTGCAGTAAAACCACCAATGACGGCGTCTGCAAAGTTTTGATGGCGTGTGTCGACTGCTACATAAAGGGAAGAGACAGAGAGATAAGGTCGGACTAAAGGACCTAGACGGGTTATTTCTTCTTGTTGTGGGTTATAAGGAGTGGACAACTCCCTCTTAATCCTTGATTCTTTGCATAGCTCTTTGAATTCATTTGAAGTGAATTCTTCGCCATTATCTGATCGAAAAGTCTTGATCTTCTTTTCAGTGTGGTTCTCGATCAAGGCTTTGAATTCCTTGAATTTGCTGAATACTTCGTCTTTGTTCTTCATGAAGTAAACCCAAGTCTTTCTAGAAAAACCATCAATAAAAGAAACATAGTATGCATACCCGCTTAGTGAGTTTGATGACATAGGACTGCATACATCGGAGTGGATGATTTTTAGTATGTCTTTAGATTTGCTTTCGCTTCTGGGAAATGTCTTCTTTGTATTCTTTCCTTTCGCACATCCTTTGTAGACACCATCATGTTTTGCTTGGAATTCTGGAAGACCTTCAACAACTTTGCTCACAATAGGCAGTGCTCTGTAATGCACATGTGCAAGCCTTCTATGCCAAAGCTCATTTGGCTCTACTGTGTCATGGACTAAGGCTTGTTCTGGATGGCCCTTCAATTTGTACAAACCTCCTTCTTGTTCTCCAATTACCACTGCATCATTGATAGTCTTACCTCTTGGCCACATGATGACTTGACCATCTATGAATGCAACTCGCATTCCTTTTGCATCCAATGCTGATATGGAGAGAAGGTTCTTCTTGAGTCCTGGCATAAACAACACTTCTTTCATTGTTAGAGACTTACCAGACTCTAGTTTATATGAAGATTCCCCACTACCTTTGATTGGATATTGGTAGTCATCTCCCAGCTTCACCTTGTGAGGTGATTC
Source organism: Pseudotsuga menziesii (assembly GCA_001517045.1). Lineage (NCBI taxonomy): Eukaryota > Viridiplantae > Streptophyta > Pinopsida > Pinales > Pinaceae > Pseudotsuga > Pseudotsuga menziesii. The sequence goes on from LPNX010119156.1 coordinate 277,441, forward strand.
ATGTTCTGACAGTCTTACAAATGATTCCTTGAAGCCAGTCATATGTTTGGAAGCCCCACTGTCTATAAGCCAATCATCATTACCATGAGTAATGTTACCTGTGAGAGCGGAGATCAAAACATATTCATCCTCGCTTGAAGAATCTTCACTTTCATATCTGGTTCTTTTCTTGGATGGTTCATCATCCTCTGCAGCATGAGCATGATGTCTTCTTTTGTTCCCCTTCTTCTTATGAGAGTGAAGCTTGTTCTTAGGACAGTCTTTTGCAAAGTGTCTTCTTTCATCACATGTATAACATCTCATTTTGGATAGGTCTCTTTTAATGTTCTCTCTATGATGAGGATCCTTGCCTTTAGAGTAATGAGGTCTCCTTCTACCTTTCTTGGAGTGAACTGTGAGAGCTTGGTCTTCACTACCCATCTTCTCTTCTCGAGCTACTATCCGAGCTTCTTCTTGAGAACATTCTTCCCACAGCTTGCTGAATTTGACTAACTTCTTTCTGGCACAGATTCCTTGGATGAATGAATCCCATGACCTAGGAAGGCCATTCAGTGTTGTCATCACAATCTCTGCATTCTCCACTTCTTCATCTACAACTTCTAATTGTTCCTTGATTTGAGAAACCCTTGTGAAGTAGGACTGGATAGTCTCTGCATTCTGAATCTTCACATTCTTCAGTTGATTCCTCAGATTCATCTTTCGGTTTATGTTCTTCCCTTCAAACAATTTGGTTAGGGCATCAAACATAGCTTTAGGTGTCTTTAGAGAGGACACATGTGGGATAAGGTGATCCTTGATAGAATTAGCAATGATCCTCTTTGCCATAACCATCTTCTTCTTATGTAAGGCATTTGCCTCATCTCCCTCTGGAACTGGAACCTCCTCATGAATGTAGGAGTCTAATTCATTATCTTTTAGGACCAGGGAGATCCTATACTTTCAGGCTCGGAAGTTATCAGCTCCCTCAAGCTTTTCATCAAGCTTGGTATGATGAGACATCTTAAACTGAGAATCTCAAATGGAAATACAAAATATCTTAGATCTTACCAGGTCAAGACGTCGGATCTGAAACTTGAGCTGAAATCCTGCAGGGCTAGTTCAGGAGCAAATTAGGGTTTTGCTTTTCCGGAGTTCTGTCCAACCAAATGCCTTGAAATTTGTCCCTAACTTCGATCTTGGGGAGGAGATCAATCCAGGCCTAGGCTCATTGAAAAATTCCTCTTCTGTGAAAAGCCTTAATTTTCGGCAGTAGTGTCAGGTCCAAAACTGAAAAACCTCAGAATTGGATTCCGCTTCGACAGAAAGATGCGCCTTAAGGAGGAGAGTTATTCCACCTTGCTTTTGCTGAAAATCTGTGGAGGAAGATCCACAAACTAGGAAGCCCTAGTTCTTACAGTTGCACAGTGTCTTCTTCTCATGTTAGCTCTGATATCATGTTAGTTTTTCAACATTAAGCTAGCATTATTAGGATCTTTAACTGAGAGAATAACAAGTACAACAATCAAACACAAGAGACAATGAACACAATGTTTTTCCTCGAGGAAACCATAAAGGAGAAAACCCCGCAACTTCATCAAAGATAGAATCAGCACCAAAACAGTAAAATCCCCAAAACAGTAAGTGATCTAAATAGAGAGTCCAGCTCTCTATTTATACTAATCCCGACATGACTAAAACCCTACTAGGGCCGACCTCTACTAGGAGAGTCTAATAACCCTAGTGCCTCGGAACTGCAAGGACTTTAATCCTTAGACAATCGGAGGGTTACTCACTATGACTTGACACGACTTGTTTACATTATTGATCCTCTCGATCGGAACATCGGGGCATGACAACATGACTCAATTACATTATAGATACATCTTAGAATAAACATCGGGTTACAATACATAAGATACATAAATGAATACATTTCGAAGTTACAAATACATCAACACATGCATCGGCTCTGCTTCGGCTAAAATCAACCTACGTATTGGCTGAGACTCAATAGGTTTTCCAATGTGTATCGGAAAAACTTACCGAACCCAGCCGACGTATCGACAAACTTCATTGATTTCTGTCGATTCTCAATACTTAGAAAATTTCAAATTTTTTTATTTCTTCCTTTCTTTGTCGGCTCCATTTAGAATTTCTCGCCAACACAGTCACTGCAAGCCCCATCGCCTCCATTCGGCTAACTCAACCAACATGTGTTGGCTCACCTCGACTAACTGAGCCAATAGGCATTTTTTCCCAACATTTAGAGAATTTTTAGAAAATGTCTCTTGTTTGTTGCTTTCCTCTGTTGACTAGGGTGTAATCCAGCCATTAGAGGAATTTTGGGGTAAAAAATGGGCCTCCTAAGGAAAATAATAAAATAACAATTAAAATAATAAAATAATAGTTAAAATAATAAAATAATATTGATTAATTTTGGAGGAAGAAAGAAAAAAACTACTTTTTGTGTTCGTATTTTCAACATATCTCCCTGTGTTTTTACTCAAATTTCGATCGGGAGAGCTCGTTGGATGCGGAATTTGATTCCGCATCCAACGAGTACCCACACCGCATATTTTTGACGGACCCCGCTACCTTAGAAACAAGAAATACCTGAAAAAACGTGATGATGGTGTGGGTACTCGTCGAGCTCTCCCGATCGAAATTTGAGTAAAACCACAATGAGATATGTCGAAAATACGAACAAAAAAAGTAGTTTTTTTTAATGACAAATATGTCAATTCAACCATTATGGTTGACTTATTTTATTGAAATTCTATTGGTTCTTGAATTCCAACTCACAAAAACTTATTTTGGCACGTTTTCTTATAAGGCCCATTTTAGACCCCAAATTTCCTCTAATGCTCTGTCAATTTCTCTTCATGGCCCATTGAGGCCCAAATCTGCAACATGAGCTCTGATACCACACTGTCGCGTCCCCACCCCTCATATCGATGATGGAGAGGACGCAACTAAGCTGCTGCTATCAAACGGGCAATCTAGCCCCCACGAAGAGGATAATACAAATGCATTGAATTAGAAACATACATCAATGCATTATTCATGAAATAAATAGCGGAAGAAAAACTCATTCAACATGTTCATAATTCATAATCCAAGCAATTACAGTTGCAGAGGTAAATAAACACGAGAAACAAAAGTGAATACTTATCTTGTAATTGAGTTGACCCGCAACTAGCTATGTCGCTGCAACGTTCCACCCAACCATAGGCCAATGTGTTCATCAATCTCTCAGCATCACCGCCACCCTCGAGCTGGGCATGATTTCCACAACGAAGTAGGGAGTAACATGCTTACACACAATAAAACCATACACCCATAGTCAAGCGAACATACAGTTGGGTTTCACAGACTATTTAGCTAAGCCAATAAACAACTGGGTTTCACAGACTATTAGGGAAACGCGCCAATAACATGGGGGTTCCTTCTTTTCATCAAAGAAAATTCAACTTTTCATCCGACACGCATCAACGAAATTCCTCCATTTCGCACAACATGCATTGGCGAAATTCTTCCATTTCGCCCGACATGTCCATACTTTGAAAATTTTCTTTTCCTTTCTCGTCGGGGAAAAACCCAACTTCCACCCGACACGTATCGACTCAAATATCTCTCTCTCCCTGACATGCATCGGCTCTGCTTCGGCTGAAATCAACCTACATATTGGTTGAGACTCAACAGGTTTTCCAATGTGTATCGGAAAAACTTACCGAACCTAGCCGACGTATCAACAAACTTCATTGATTTCTGTCGATTCTCAATACTTAGAAAATTTCAGAAAATTTTATTTCTTCGTCGGCTCCACTTAGAATTTCTCGCCAACACAGTCACTGCAAGCCCCATCGACTCCATTCAGCTAACTCAACCAACATGTGTCGGCTCATCTCGACTAACTGAGCCGACAGGCAATTTTTCCCAACAATTAGAGAATTTTTAGAAAATATCTCTTGTTTGTTGCTTTCCTCTGTTGACTAGGGTGTAATCCAGCCTCTGTCAACTTCTCTTCATGGCCCATTGAGGCCCAAATCTGCAACATGAGCTCTGATACCACACTGTCACGTCCCCACCCCTCATACCGATGATGGAGAGGACGCGACTAAGCTGCTGCTATCAAACGGGCAATCTAACCCCACGAAGAGGATAATAAAAATGCATTGAATTAGAAACATACATTAATGCATTATTCATGAAATAAATAGCGGAAGCAAAACTCATTCAACATGTTCATAATTCATAATCCAAGCAATTACAGTTGCATAAGTAAATAAACAAGAGAAACAAAAGTGAATACTTATCTTGTAATTGAGTTGACCTGCAACTAGCTATGTCGCTGCAACGTTCCACCCAACCATAGGCCAATGTGTTCATCAATCTCTCAACATCACCGCCACCCCCGAGCTGGGCATGATTTCCACAAGGAAGTAGGGAGTAACATGCTTACACACAATAAAACCATACACCCACAGTCAAGCGAACATACAGTTGGGTTTCGCAGACTATTTAGCTAAGCCAATAAACAACTGGGTTTCACAGACTATTAGGGAAACAAGCCAATAACATGGGGGTTCCTTGGGCTTACTCAACCAAGCCAAACTTATCATCAAACACACAACCAACCAATTAACAGATGGTTCCTTGGACTTACCCAGCCAAACCAACTTGTTAATCAAACACAAGAATCCATCTAACAGATGGATTTCTTGGACTTATTCTGCCAAGCCATCACAAGGATGCCCACAACAACAATAAAAAGCACATGTTGGGTATGAAGTAAACGGTTTCAACCAAAAACTATTTGGTGAAAAGGAAAATCAACCCCTGGGTGAGAAACCCAAAATCAACAACGATTCAATGGATTCACATAGGAAAAATGACCTTTACAAGTAACCATCTCATGGATTCAAGCTCATAAGCGTTTTTGGGCTTCACGTGGCCAAAACAACCCCAGCGACACCCAGAAATCGTGGGTCTTTTCTTCCATTCGTTGTGCAACTAAAACAATGGGTTTTCCTAGCTGAGTAATGAGGAACACATAGCTAAAAACATCCAAGAGAGAGCCTAGCCCTTGAGCGTTTCCAAAACGACCTCCCATCCATGAGAAAAATGAAGAAAACAACCGCCCAAGCTTGAACGAAACGGACAATAGACCAAAAATGTGAATGGGAGAGCTCTCCAAGCTTCCCCCTGTTGTGAGGAATGGAGGACGTGAATGCATAATGGGTGAGTGAGTAATTTTTGGGTTCTTACTTGCCCATTAAGCCAAAACACATTTTTCTAAAATGGGTGCTCTGCCCAATTCGAAATTGACCCCCATGCCTTGCCCATTCTCATGCCATAACTTCCTCAACCAACTTCTAGATGACTGGGCACAAAAAGACCAAATGGGTAGTTGACCACTTTATGGGTTTTCCTTTAGACATTTGGATTTTCTCCATTGGCTCAAGGGTTTGAATGTTTCCCCTCCCTATTCCTTGTGAAATCATTTCCCCATCTTGTTAACGTTGCGACAAATAGCTAGTTGTAGTATTTTTATTAATTGCATAGTTACATGATGTCTCAAATCATATTGTGCCTGGCTAGCACATAAATCATCGGCATCGATTTTAATCGCCGATACATAAAATACTAAATCCATGGTGGGTCCTTTTCCTTGAGCTCCACACCATGATCAAATAAAATATTTACATCATGTGCAATTCAATACCATGGGGTCAAAACCGGGGTGTTACATTATAGATGAGGTTTAGCTCAATTGGTTTGTGTGGGGTTTAGTCCCTATTAGATCTTGGGTTCAAATCTCATGGGAATTGTTTAGAGTGTGAGCCACTTGTGTGGGATTTCACTTCCCAAGGGGTATCCAAGAATCGTAAATATAAACGAGCTTCGCACAATATTGGTGGTAATATCCTACTTGCGGGTAGATTGTTCTTCCGTCCAAAATCGAGGCTAATCGTGACCTAGGCTTAACCCAGCTTGGAAAAAAATATAAAGTAACCTCCCTTATATTTTGTCTAAAATGGAGTACTTATTCATAAAAACCATCTCAATCTAGTACTTGTATGTATTTGCATGGATTAGATTCGATTTTTTTGATAGGGTTGACTGATTTTTACTGTTATGTTGAATCTACAATTGGAGATATAATATATTGTACTCAACAACAAAGAGAAGGGAGAAATTATTCTATACTGTACTCAACAACAAAGAAAAGGGAGAAATTATTCTACTCAACAAGTGCACGTACCAACACACAAAAGGAATAAATTATGATATATGCATTTCCCGTTGATACACACCACAATAGACCAAATATTCAAAAAGTCAAGTTATAGATTAATAAATTTATAATAAGTTTGAGTCCATTCACGTTTAAATTGAATGCATTATTGTGATTGTATTTAGTGACACAAAAATTTAGGGACCAACATAACACTTACCAGTGGTAGAAACTCACCACTACCAGTAGTCATGGAATTTGGCTCCATTTCCATGGCACATGAGGCCCTTTGAAGTAGCATTCGTTACTTTGAATTAAGGTTGAATTTATGGTCTTAGTGGAATTCCATTTGTCTTTGCCTATTTGCAATCAAATAAGTATTCAAGTTGTTGTATTGATTGTAATATATTTTGAGATATGTATGGATTCGATGTGAGATAATGGGATATTACCAGTCTTATAATATGGTGGGATCATGAGTGAAAACATATTCTTGTTGGAATCATAATTGTTGTTGATTTCCAGCATATGGACTCAAATTGATTCCTTTTATCGAATGTTTTGTCTACACTTTACTAGTCTATATTATAGACCTAATTCTACCCATGTTTTCCTTGATTATGACCATTTTTTTATAGATTTTTCTCTTAATTTTCCCTTTTTTTCTTTCTCAATTGACTATGATTTACTTGTAGACTGTTAAGAATTTATCATGGTTAAACTAGGTTCTATTTTTCATTCATGTAGAGGATTTATATGAGAATTTTAAAATGACATTTCACAATAGTTTTTAAGGCAAAAATATTAGAGGAAATTTCAACTCAAAATGGGCCTCCTAAAAAGAATTAATAAAATAATAGTTAAAATAATAAAATAATATTTATTAATTTTGGAGAAAGAAAAGAAAAAAACTACTTTTTTTGTTTGTATTTTCGACATATCTCCCCGTGTTTTTACTCAAATTTCGATCGGGAGAGCTTGTTGGATGCATAATTAAATTCCGCATCCAATGAGTACCCACTCGACATACTTTTGATGGACCCCGCTACCCCAAAAACAAGAAATACCTGAAAAACGTTTCTTGTTTTTGGGGTAGCGGGGTCCATCAAAAGTATGTTGAGTGGGTACTCGTTGGATGCGGAATTAAATTCCGCATCCAACGAGCTCTCCCGATCGAAATTTGAGTAAAAACATGGGGATATATGTCGAAAATACAAACAAAAAAAATAGCTTTTTTTATGATACCTATCCCCAAATTTATATTAAAAAAATGTTTAAGACCTATACGATATTTCAAATTTAAAGCAATTTCATTGGATAACACATGATGACATGGAATTTGAATCAAAGTTAAAAGGCCCATTTTGAGTTGAAATTTCCTCTAATGTGGGTTGGTTTGAAACAATTTTCTATAAGTTGGACTGTGGTTTAGCCATAGACTGTTAGGAAATTATCATGCCTAGATAAGGTTCCATTTGTGATCATGCATAAGATCTACCTAAGAATCTTTATTGTACATGTCACAACATTTTTTACCCTGTGGCTTTTTTCTTTTTCCATTCATGTATAGGATCTACTTGAGAATCCTTAATGTGCATGTCCCAATAGTTTTTAATCTCTGACTTTGCAAAACATAACATTGAATTCTTATACTAGTTTTCATGCACAACATATCCATCCTCATCAAAATCACCAAATAACAAATTACAAAACACCTACACAAGCTTTTCTTTTAATTGCCAGGTCTTCTTGGTTTTATCATTTTTTATTAATTAATTCTCATTGCATATATCCTAATCAATCTGGGATGGTGTCACGTCCCCTCCTGTACGAGAGGATGCAACTATGACTACTGCTATGATTTATCCAAGAAAATTAAGCCTCGTGAACATAAACAATAAAAATGCATTGAACATAAAACATTTACAGATGCATAATGCAATCTACAGCAGAAGAAAATACATTTTATTCTACACATCAATCATGTTCATATGATATAATTCATTAAAACAAATACAGTTGCAAAGGTAAATACACAAGAGATACTTATCTTTAAAATAATCTTGTCCCGCAACCATCTATGTCGTTGCAACATTTCACCCAACCATAGGCTAGTGTGCTCATCAATCTCTCAGCAGCACTTCCACCCCTAAACTGGGCATGATTCCCACAAGGAATAAGGGAACTACAACATGCTCACACATAGCCAAAGACATATCAAAATTCAGCCAAGACAAAAATACATTTGGGTTTATCATGTTGCTAAGGAGGTGGAAGGTTGAATTGCTAATCTAGTGAGCTCAACCATAGAGATATGGACACCTACATAAGATCTAGCTTGGTTTTCACAACACTTACACACCGAACACAAGGAAACATCCCCTTCTCTGCTACACAGTCCCTCAAACTATGCATTCCATTTCAATGCTCTTCAGGGTGTGCAAGAAAGAATAACCAACCCCTCTTAATCTCTTTGTGTGGTTCCTTTCTAGATTAGGTTTATCATGCTAATTCTTCCCTCTTCAATTCCAAACTAGTTGAGACCAAAGCACAGGATTCACACACACAAAATACAAGTTTTGGGTTTGAGGAAAAATGTCTTGAGAGCCGAAAACCAAAATAACAAATGGGTAAAACAACCCCCTGATAGAAATTCAATTTCCAGAAAACGTTTATGTGCTTCATGTGGGAAAAACAGCCTCAACAAACAACCAAAAATCGTGGGTCTCTTCTACCCTTGACCGTGCAACACCAAAAACGAAATTTCCCAACCGAGTGAAGGTGGAAACAACAACAAAACGTCCAGGAGAGAGCCCAACCTCTAAGAATTACCAAAACAACTTCCCAGCCATGCGGAAAATGAAGAAAATTGCTGCAAATGTGAGGGAAAACACATAGGTAGACAAAAAACATGAATGAGAGAGCTCTCCAACCTTCCACTGCCTTGAGGAATGGAGGACGTGACTGCATGAGGGAATGCGCACACGTTTTTTTGGGTTTTTTACTTCCCCGAGAAGTTCAAAACACGATTTTCCAAAATGTGTGCTCTACCCAATTTGCATTTTTGACCTCCATACCTTTCCCATACCAAGGAAATAAATTCCTCAATCAATTTTTGGCAGTAATAAATGATTGGGTGAATTGTTATATTTTTTATTATCAATTAGACAATATTATCTTAGGATCTTATCTGAGAGAATAACTTGCACAACAATTAATCACAAGAGACAATATACACAAATATTTTCCTCAAGGAAACCATAAAGGAGAAAACCCCACAACTTTCTCAGAGATAGAATGAGCACCAATGGCAACAGTAAAAACCAAATAAAAAAAAGATGATCTCCAACAGATGTTCTTTCTCTCACTTGAGCGAGCTTCTTCTCTCTCACCTTTGCGCTATAGTTGGGTGAGTATGTGTTTGAATTAGAGAGTCTCACTCTCTATTTATACTAGTTTTCGACTTGACAATCACTTACCATGGTCGACTTCTCTAGGAGAGTCTAATAACCCTAGTGCTGAGGACTTTGCCCCTCGATCAACTAGGAGGGTTAACCTTTATGACTTTACATGACTCCATTACATTAATGATTCTCCTGATAGGAACATTGGGGACCAATGAAATACAATATATAAAATATACAAGTGAATTTATTTCGAAGTTACAAATACATCAACACTCCCTCTTAACCAGGAAGGTATTCTCTTGACACAATTCATCAACACAAGTCTTCGTCACTGGATCAAGTCTGAATCATCATCAACACTGGATCATCATCATTGGATCATCATCACTAGATCATCATCAAAGTTGTATCATCACAGGATCATCATCACTGCTTCCGCTATCTCGATCAAATGGTGTTATCTCTCAATTCTTCTCGTCATCGGAAGTTCTACAGAGCCAACACTTTTTCATGCTGGTTGTATCCCTAGCCTCCATGTAGGTCTTCATATTCTTCAACACTTATATCTAACCATGGGAGGAACACATCCAACATCCATGTCAGAAAGGCATGCCCAACACTTACATCTGACCATGGGAGGAACACATCCAACATCCATGTTAGAAAGGCACGCCCAACACTCACATCCATGGGCATGGTAGGACACACCATCTACCATCCGAGGAAAGGCCCAACACTTACATCCACTAGCATTATAGGACACACCATCTATCATCCATGGAAAGTACCAACAATTACATCTACTGGCATGATAGGACACACCATCTATCATCCAAAGAAAGACCTAGCACTTACATCTACTGGCATGATATGACACACCATCTATCATCCAGAGAAAGGCCCGGCACTTACATCCACTGGAATGGTAGGACAAACCATCTACCATCTAAGGAAAGGATCTGCACTTACATCCACTGGCATGGTAGGACACACCATCTACCATCCAAGGAAAGGATCTGCACTTACATCCACCGGCATGATATAACACACCATCTATCATTCGGGGAAAGGCTCTACACTTTCATCCGACCATGGGAGGAACCAATCCTACCATCATGTCAGAAGGGCTCTGCACTTACATACGACCATGGGAGGAACCAATCCTACCACCATGTCAGAAGAACTCTGCACTTACATCTGACCATGGGAGGACCCAATCCTACCACCATGTCAGAAGGGATCTGCACTTACATCCGCCATGGGAAGAACCAATCCTACCACCATGTCAGAAGGGATCTACACTTACATCTGACCATGGGAGGCCTTGCCTACCACCATGTCAGAAGGGCTCCGCACTTACATATGACCATGGGAGGAACCAATCCTACCACCATGTCAAAAGGGCTCTGCACTTACATCTGACCATGGGAGGCCCCTCTTAGCACCATGTCAGAAGGGATCACAGACTCATCACTTCCCCTTGGAAGGAACCTCAATCTGGAGAACACCAAGCTTCTCCCTGAAGTACTCAAACTTCACTCTGGCTAATGGATTGGTCAAGACATCAGCTATCTGTTCGTCCGTTGCAACATATTGGAGTTTCATTGCTCCTCTATGCACCATATCTCTGATATAGTGATATTTGATCTCGATATGCTTCGACTTGTCATGGAACATCGGGTTTTCCGACAACTTCACACAACTTTGGTTTTCACAATATATACAAGTAGCATCCAACTAGAGATCAAACAAATTAGACGGTATCTTCCTCATCCATACTGCCTCACAACTAGCCAAACAAGCTACAACATACTCTGCTTCGGCTTTACTCAGTGCCACACAGGGTTGATTCCTACTAAACCAAGAGATCACACATGATCCCATACTGAAGCAACACCCTGAAGTGCTCTTCCTATCAATGGCATTGCCTACCCAATATGAATCAACATAACCCTCCAGGTTAATCTTCTGATTCTCCTCATACTTGAGCCCATAATCAACTGTACCCTTTAGGTACCTCAAAATATGCTTTGCAGCAATCAGTTGAACATGTCTCAGATCTATTAGGAACTAGCTCAATGTGTTCACAGTAAAGAAAATATCTAGTCTCGTATTCATCAGGTACATCAAGGACCCAATCATCTGACGATACATCGTTGCATCAACTGAATTTGATGAATCATCACTCAAAAGATTCAGGTTCGATGCCATAGGTGTGGTCATGGCCTTGCAGTCCATCATCCTGAACCTCTTCAAGATCTCTACTACATACTTTCCTTGTCCCATGAAGATTCCATCTGTATTCTGCCACACCTCCATACCTAGAGAGTAGTGTATCATACCCAAGTATTTCATCTCGAACTCGGCAACAAGATTCCTCTTCGTGTAAAAAATCAACCCATCTTCACCTATTACAAACAAGTCATCTACATACATTAGGATTATCATTGGGTTCCCTTCTTTAACCTTGTAGTAAATGTTGGAATACGCTTTACTCTTGGTAAAGCCCAAACTTGTCAGGAAGCTGTCAATCCTATCGTACCATGTCTTGGGTGCTTGTTTCAAACTGTACAGGGATTTCTTCAATTTACACACATGAATTTCCCTATCATGTGTTTCAAAACCGAGTGGCTGCTCCACATACACTTCCTCTTCCACTACACCATTCAAGAAAGTAGTCTTGACATCCATCTAGTGTATTTTCCATTTCATTACTGCAGCCAGAGCAAGTACTGATCTGATGGAAGTGTATCTGGATACAGGTGCAAAAGTTTCTTCATAATCTATTCCTTCTTTCAGGGAGAAGCCACGAGCCACAAATCTTGCTTTATATTTCTCTATGCTACCATCTGCAGAATGCTTGATCTTATAGATCCACTTGGAAGTCACAACAAACTTCCCCTTTGGTCTTGGGACAACATCCTAGACATCATTCTTCATGATCAACTGATACTCCTTGATCATAGCATCCTTCCATTCTTTCTTATTTGTCGCTTCTTCATAGTTGGAAGGTTCTTTATCAATGATGTCACATAATAGGGCTACATAACCGGAGTAGGACCTAGTTCTTTTCCTCTCTCTGTGCATTTCTTCTAGAACCCCATATCTTTCTGCACCTTGGATAGCCTCTCGTACCCATGCAGGTTTTCAAGGATTCTTTTCCTGGGGTGGATCTACAACTTCATGGGGTTCTTCTATTTCTCGATCTTCTTCTTGAGTTGCATCGGTCATAGTTATATCTTGAATCCTGGGTACTTCTGTTTCTTCAAGGTCTTCAACTGGCCGCTTTCTGAATTTGTTGTCAGCCAAGTCTTCGTCGAATGTTATGTCTCTGCTGGAGTCGATCTTCTTGAATCCTGGGAAGTATATTCTGTAAGCCTTCAAGCTTTCACTATATCCCATAAATATACCCTTTTTTCCTGAAGGATCTAACTTTTTCCTCTTTTCTTTTGGAATGTGTATGTATACTGGACAACCAAATATTCTGAGATGGTTGACTTCTGGTTTCTTGTTGGAAAATACTTCTTCAGGTGTCTTGTTCTCGATTACTCTATGTGGACTATGGTTATGTACATACACAGCTGTCCTAGAAGCTTCTGCCCATAGATGCATGGGAAGATATTGATCATGAAGGATTTCCCTTGCAGCTTCCATGATCATTCTATTCTTCCTTTCTGCAACCCCATTCTGTTGTGAATTATATGGAGTGGTCAACTCCCTCTTGATCCCTGAATCTCTGCATAATTATTTGAATTCATTTGATGTGAATTCTCTGCCATTGTCTGATCGAAAGGTCTTGATTTTCTTTTCTATGTGGTTCTCAATCAAGGCTTTGAATTCTTTGAACTTGCTGAATACTTCATCTTTGTTTTTCAAGAAGTATATCCATGTCTTCCTAGAAAAATCATCAATGAAAGAAACATAGTATACATACCCACTCAATGAACTGGATGACATCGAACCGCATACATTGGAGTGGATGCTTTCCAATATTCTTTTTTCCTTGCTCTCGGTACTTGGAAATGTCTTCTTTGTGTTCTTTCCTTTCGCACATCCTTTGCAAACACCTTCATGCTTTGCCTGTATTTCTGGAAGACCTTCAACCGTTTTGTTTGCAAGTGGTAGTGCCCTACAATGCACATGTGCAAGCCTTCTATGCTAAAGTTCATTTGGCTCTACTGAGTCATGGACCAAGGCTTGTTTTGGTTTACCCTTTAGCTTATATAAGCCTCCCTCTTGCTCTCCAATCACTATTGCATCATCTATAGTCTTTCCCTTTGGCCACATAAGAACTTGGCTATCTACAAATGAAACCTTTATTCCTTTTGCATCTAATGCAGATATGGAGAGGATATTTTTCTTTAGTCCCGGTACAAACAAGACATCCTTCATCTTCATAGACTTTCCAACGTCACCACTACCTTTTATTGGATACTAGTAGTCATCCCTAAGTTTTACTTTGTGGGGTTATTCATGTTCAGATAATTTCACAAAAGATTCCTTGAATCTCGTCACATGCTTGGAATCCCCACTATCTATAAGCCAATCATTGCTTCCATGTGTGACAGTTCCTGTGAGGGCAGAAATCAGAACATATTGTTCATCACTAGAAGAATATTCACTTTCTTCTTTGACTCTCTTTCTTGGAGGTTCATCATCCTTTGCAGTGTGAGCATTATGTCTTCTCTTGTTTCCCTTCTTCTTGTGAGAGCCACCTTTGTTTCTAGGAAATTCTCTAGCAAAGTGTCCTCTCTCGTCACATGTATCGCATCTAATTTTAGACAAATCTCTACTATATCTTTTAGGGTTATCTTTCAGGTGAGAATGCTTACCTTTGGGATGATGATAGTCCCTCTTGATTTTCTTGGAGTGTATTGTGAGGGCTTGATCTTCACTTCCCATATTTTCTTCTCGGGCTACTATTCGAGCTTCTTCTCATGAGCATTCCTCCCACAGTCTACTGAAGGTGACTAGCTTTCTTCTAGCACAAATCCCTTGAATGAAAGAGTCCCATGACCTAGGGAGACCATTCAAGGTGGTCATCGCAATTTCTGTATTCTCTAATTCTTCATCCACTGCTTCAAGTTGTTCTTTTATTTGGGAGACCCTTGTAAAGTATGATTGTATGGTCTCTGCATTCTGGATCTTCACATTCTTCAATTCATTTCTCAAAGGATTTATGTTCTTCCCTTCAAATAGTTTGGTCAAGGCATCAAACATATCTTTAGGTGTCTTTAGGGAGGACACTTGTGGTATGAGGTGATCCTTGATTGAATCAACAATAATCCTCTTATCCTTGATCAAGTTCTTCTTGTGTAAGGCCTTACCCTCATCTCCCTCTGGAAATGGAACCTCTCCACTGATGTAGGATTCCAATTCATTTTCTTCAAGAACTTATAGTGAGATCCTATACTTCCATGCTCGGAAGTTATCAACCCCCTCAAGCTTTTCATCAAGATTGGTGTGATGAGACATCTCAACTAAGAAACTCAAATGGAAATATAAAATATTTAGATCTTACCAATTTGAGAAGATGGAAACTGGAGTTGGAGCTGATCTTCTACAATGCCGATTTTCTGGTTCCAGGGAAAATTAGGGTTTGACTTTTCTGGAGTTCTAATCAACCAAAAACTTTGATCTTGATCTCTAAACTTTGATTTTGAGGAGGAGAGAAATCCTGTTCTGGGCTCACTCAAAAATTCCTCTTCAATGAAAATCCCTAATTTCCTGATGCAATGGCAGCTCAAAAACTGAAACTGCTCAGAATCAGATTTTGCTTCGACAGAAATATGCGCCCTTCAATGGAGATTCATCCTAGCCTCCTTTTGTTAATGGATTGTGGAGAGAGACCCAAAAAGTAAGAATCCTTAGCTTCCGCAGTTGCATAGTGTCTTGTTCTCAGGTTAGCTTTGATACCATGTTAGATTTTTTTATCAGTTAGACAGTATTATATTAAGATCTTATCTGAAATAATAACATGCACACCAATCAATCACAAGAGACAATAGACAAAAATATTTTCCTCGGGGAAACCATAAAGGAGAAAACCTCGCAACTTCCTTAGAGATAGAATGAGCACCAATGGCAGCAGTAAAACCCAAAGACAAAAAGATGATCTCCAACAGTTGTTCTCTCTCTCACTTGAGCGAGCTTCTTCTCTCTCACCTATGCGTTATAGTTGGGTGAGTATGTGTTTGAAATAGAGTGTCTCGCTCTCTGTTCATACTAGTTTCCGACTTGACAATCACTTACCAGGGCTGACTTCTCTAGGAGAGTCTAATAACCCTAGTGCCCCACAACTGTGGGGACTTCTCCCCCCAATCAACTAGGAGGGTTAACCTCTATGACTTTACATGACTTGATTACATTAATGATTCTCCCGATAGGAACATCGGGGACCAATGAAATACAATATATAAAATATACAAGTGAATACATTATGAAGTTACAAATACATCAACATGAATAAGACAAGAAAGTTAGTTGACAACGTGATGGGTTTTCCCTTTGACATTTGGCTTTTCTCCACTAGCTCAAAGGTTTGAATATCCCCCCGCTTATCCTTAGGAAATCATGCGCCCATATCTTTAATGTTGCATTGACATAGCTGGTTGTCGGTATTTTAATTAAATTGCATATTTACATGATGCCCAAAATTATAATGTGTCGGGCTCGCACAAAATACCATCGGCATCGATTTTAATTACCGAAACATAAAACACAAAATTGATTGTGGGGACTTGGCCTTTATCTCTACACCATGATTAAATACAATATTTACATCATATATAATTTAATGCAAACGAGGTCAAAACTGAGGTGTTACAGATGGATTCCTTAAACACAATGAAATTGCTAAACTTGAGGAGGTCTAATGTATGTTGATTGAGAAATAGTCATTGTTATTACACTGTCAAAGTATGGAGGAAGAATCTTGAATATATTTCCCTTAAAATATTTTGTTGTCCTAGTGCATGTTGTCACCAATAAAGGGCTATCATATCGTAATTTATTGGAGATATTTTTCATAGCAATCTTTAAATTTGGTTGGAAAATTGAGGTGAATATAAATTTACATTTGAGTGTTACTAAATCATAAAATAAAGTATTGATAGTTGCGGTATGAGAGCCATTTCTCATTCACACTTTAGTTGCTTCTCTATTTTTAAAATAAGATGTATTGAGCCAAAAAAATCATTTACACTTTAGATCCACTTGTAATTTTTACCTATGACATATCAAGCAAACTAATTTTGATCGAAACTTTTCACAGGGTTGGGGTCTACCTTTTCTCATGGTAGGGTTTGGGTTTTTTTCATGTTACACAAGGGGATTTAACAATATGTTATTGTTTAGTGAGGGTTTAGTAGTTTGGACAGTGTTTTGAGTCACCAATATCATTCTAAGAGAAATTTAAGTTAGTGAACTGTAATGAACATAACTCTTAACTCACAAGAGTTAATAGTTAAAGATATCTACCCATTATGAAAACATGATTCTTGATAAGCAAAAAGTACATGGAATCTAGATGATGTTAACCCATCATTGTCTCTTACATAATATTGTGATTCTCCACATGGATCTTGTTGCACTTGCTTCTTTTCCCATGGTCTAGCTCGAGCTTTTATTTGCAGTTTGTACTTCCCATGTTCCAACTGCAGTAGCCGCACCTATTCAATACATAATGTCCCACAATAAACCAACAAGCATTGACTAACCACTAATACTCCGCCCAATTCAACAGCAAAAACATGCCCAACCATGGCAACATTGTCCATTTCAACTAATAATCATTACCAGACCATAATTCCATCGGTCATCGAACCACTACTACTTCATGAGAATTTGATGAGTGTTGTCAGTTTGATATAATTGAAATCACAAGAATTGCAGCTTACGGGGATTTAGCCTAGATCCCGAGGCACTAAAGGTAGTCTAGGCTCTCACGTACGACGATCATTAACCAATATGCAACAAGGAAATGATTGCTGTCATAGGCTCATTGTTGGCCATTAGATCTTAAAGTGTTGAGATCCAACAACCAGTAATGAGCCTGTGGTAGCAATCATTGCTATACCATTGTTATACCACAGGCTGATTAATTTTGGCCGACAGGTGAAAGGGACACAACAGTGACAGTGGTGGCAATGTGCCATTATAACTCCCTCCACTCCCACAAATCGAAATGACCATCTCACACATGCTAATTCATTGTGCGATTATGGATGTTCTAGTTCTTTGCACCCAATTTATCATGGATTAGGCAAAAGGCCAAGGGATCATTTCAACTTGCTCTACCTATAGGGTTAGATTCTTCTCCTTTGGTGCTGCATTTTCTAGTGGCTTTCTTGTGCTTTGATAAACGTACACTAAGACCAAAAATGCAGCTGGTGGGAAAACAAATTTTGAAGGATTCGACATCATGGATCGTGAGCATAATTGTGCTTCCAACATGCGAGGTCATTGCCGTCATTCTCACTCCCAAGAACCCAGTGGTACAAACATTACTCGCCACCTTGATGCGATGATGGATACGTTGCTAGTCATTCACAACAACATCAAGGATATGAAGGAGGGAATGTAGGCTAGGATTCAGAATATTTGTGACAGGTTGCATACCCTTATAGAATGGTTTGAAGACATTACAGAGATTTTCCACCTTCCTTTGCTTATGCTCTCCATCATTGGGAAGGATGGGGTAATTCACCTTGGTCCAGAAGCAAAGATTGGGAACTAGTTTCACCCTATGGAAGAGAATGATCCAACAACAAAACTTACAGACGTTGGAGAGGAAGGCCCGATTGTGACAGCGACAGACTCGGTGAAGATGGACGACACTAAGCAGGCTGGTACTAGAGGTATCAAGCGCAAAGCCTCGAGCACTGTCGAGGATGCATGCACACCTCTGGAGGCTAAGCGACGGACGAGAAATGATCTGTCAAGTAGTTCTCCATTTTCTATTAAGTTTTTCTTGGTCAAGTTTGGACGACATTAGATGGAAAAGCTTTTTATTATTGTCGACTATATGCACGCTTGTTTTTTTGCCACGGTTATCAACATATTTGGAACCTATCAGTCTTATATTTTGTGCCCAACTAAGGCTTTTAGGAATTCTTTTGTTTCTCAATGTTTAGGTTAGGTCTCAGGACTTTGAATATGGGTTGTTTTCTCTTGATGAGAGGCCTTGTGACTATAGAATTAGGTTGTTTTCTCTTTATAAGAGGCCTGACTATGCATTATATTTCTATGTATTTTTATGTGATATAATGTAAGTATATATATATATATATAATTTTGATACGGGTAAGTTTTAAATGTGTTCATCAATTTGACTATCTAGAAAATTAAACACACATAAGCAACGACATGCTTATTCAATAACTAGTTGTATATGACAGTTAAAAAAAGAAAAAAATGGGTAAATGAGTATCAAATTTGACCTAACAATGGGTTATGCATGGTGTTTTTGACACACTTGGATAACAACAATCAAATGCAATTGTAATTCCTAGTAGCCAACACGCTCGAGGTTTGTAAAACATGCATTCGGACACAAGTTGTTTGAAAGAGGGATGCCATATTCTATTGGAATGCCCCTTCGTAGAATAAAAACTATGGAATTTATATCAATGCATGTGTCTTTATCAATGTTTTTCACCAGGGCCTACAACAAGCTTAAATGTGTAAATGAATCCAAACACTTGTAAAATAGTTTTGGCGTGGACTTAATTCATCATTGGATAATAATGCAAAACGTTGTCCACAATTTCTTCTTGTAATATGTTACACAACCAATTCTCTCCCCACCAGATTGAACAAAATATGGGAGAATTCATATATTATAAACTTAGTTCGTAGAGATAATTTTGAGTGTCCTTTATAATTTGACACAAATGATAACCATTCCATCCAATAATTTGCAGCCGCTTTGTGGTACATTTAATGATTTCTGACTTAAATAAATCTATGATTAGGATCGATCCCTTCACAATATTATGTGACCAATTTATAAACTAGAACTCCATCGTCATATCAAATTATATGGCGTTATTTTGAATCTAAATATGGTTAGGATTCCCTTGTTATGTGTACTTTCCTTTTGGCATTTGAAAATGCCTCAGCCTCCAAATGTCATTCCAATGTTGCTAGAAATGGTAATCAACGCTTTGAAAGCCTTCTTAAACAATCTTTCTTGTGGAAGGTCTCTTGGTATTTTGAGTTATGGTCAAGCAGATCTTTTCATTTCCTTTGGTATGTGTTGTTTCTCTACCTCTAGATATTCCAAATGATAGAGCATACAAAATCAAGCATTGTTTATGGAGTCTTCTAAATATTAGATTATTTTGTTAATTTTCATGGTTTAAATTTTACTTTGATTGTAAAAATGGATCCAGTTCTTTAAAATAATCCTATTGTACTTGGATTGTGCAATATCATAACATATATTTGTTGATTCTAACAATTTTGAATGGATTCCTGTAAAAAATAACTAGAAAAAATATAAAAAAATAGTAGCTCAAATCGTCCAACTTTTAGACTACTCTGCTAGTATCTTTCCACTTGACTATAAATAGCAAATGACAAGATGCTCACCTCGAGTCTAGGTTTGACCTGACTTACTTTAATGGGACATGAGGCATTTATTTAGTGTATACAAACTTATACTGTGCACTATACTTGTTGCTCATAGAGATATTTATTCAGTGTATCTGGAAACAAAGTGTGCAAAATATTCATAGATCATGGAGACATTTATTCAACGTATTCATACTTAGACTGTGCAATAAATTCATTGATCATAGAGACATTTATTTGATGTAGGGGAGGGATTCAAATAGTGGTGTTCCCTCGCTAATTCCATCATGGCATCCACCTAAAGCCCAATGTGGCATGCGACATGGCACCATTGGAAAGCATGCCACGTGCCAATGGTTGTGTATTAACTCTTACATAAATATGCATTAATTGAGCACTCGTTTGCATGGAGGTTTTGTAGGTGTTTACGGTTAGTGTATTTTGGTTCGGGTATGATGGGTGGTCGTCTGCTCCCACCAGAAGTGGTCGAGAAAGGGTCCTCTACGAGTTTGCAACAATATAATACCTCATTCACCCTTGTTGTTTGTGTGGTGCTACCTCACACAATTTTTTTTAATGCTAGGTTTGAAGCTTGGATTTGCGCAATTGATGTGGTTAGTTGTGTGGTTTGTCGTATTGTCTAGCCTACCAATGTTTCTATTTGAGCAGCCCTCAATATTCGAGCAACCCTAGACTAAGTAACATGGTAAGCATGTGGGTTACTAGAATTTGTGTTTTTTTTTTTTTTTTTATTCTGTGGTTTGTTCCTTGCAAGTGGAACTTGGTCATGGAGCTTGGTTGCCATCTTGCAAGTGGAACTCGGTCATGGAGCTTGGTTGCCATCTTGCAAGTGGATCTTAGTCATGAAAATTTTAGAGGAGAAGATTTTTGCATTTTCCTAATAGGATTCCTATCCTACCAGCTAATGAGCCTCTTTGTTTATCACCACATCAACTCCTCGTTGGAAAATCATGTGATATTTTTATGATTGTGAGATATGTTATGATTTTTGTTGGGTGATGAGACTTTGTGTTTATCAACACATCATTTCTAGTTGGAAATTTGTAAGAATTTTAAGTAATGCTACTTAGTTTTGTAAGAATTTGATCCTAATTTGACCCTAATTTGTAAGTAATGACCCTAATTCTGGTTGGAATACTTGAGTTTTGCACAATGAAGGCATATTGGGGCATATTGGAGCTTTGTGTGACCCTTTCCATGCTTGCGATTTGGTTTTATTAGGTTTTAAATTATTTTTATGTGCTTGTAATTTGTTTTATTAGGTATTTAATTGTTCAAATTTGGCGTACATCATGGTATTGTTGGGAATATTTCGGCCTATTAGGGCCAATTTGTTTTATGACAGAGTATTTTCCATGTTTGTAGTGACCCTAATTGGATTGTTGATAATTTCCATGGCTAGCCATGTGGATGTTCAATTTGAGTTTACTTGAGCTTTGTACAATGAAAACATATTTGGGCATAAGTTTGGGCATATTAGGGATTTGCACTGTTACACCGAGATAGGTTATGAGTTTCATAACCCCACCCTAAAGACTGTAATGAACTTAATGATTTGGATTCATTCTTGGAATCATTGTTGGTCTATGGCTATTTTGTTCCATATCTTGATATATCATTAAATAAATTATGAGCTTCATTGTGGGTAAATAACTATTTAGCAATAATATGCAACTCATCGGTTTAGGGATTGGATTTGTTTGATGTTGGTATATGAATACTTTGTTATAGATCCTGCTATGCCTTTCGTCAACAGGGATTCAATTGTAATTGTAATTGTAGTTGTAATATGTTTGCATATTATGTCTTTGTAATTGACAAACTAGGACATAATTCATGTTTGTAATTGTATTTGCCTCTGTATTTTGTCTTTGTAATCCACATCATGTCTTCATGTTCTTTCTTATGCTTTAGGTTACCCTTTTGAAGTTGTAAGAATCTAGAGTCATATTATAGGAATTTCATTTATAAGGGAAAGGATGATTACTACTCACTTTCCAAATGATTCCCTAGTTTCCAGCCAACATTCACACACATGGGGGTTCACTCAATACAACTATGGCATAGCACATATGTTCACATGATGATAAAAAAACACCCCTAATTTTCCTTCTCTAGCTCTTAAAATTCTTGTGCTAAACGCTTAATCGTTAGGAAGTTAATTTTCTAAATCCCAAAAGAAACTATTTGAACCCCATCCCAATACACATTTCCTGCAGCCATATCAACATTGAATAGCAAAAGAAAAATCTTACAATTGGAAGCATGGAAACATTCCTCACTTAGTAAAGTTGAAGCTTGGACAACAATTAAACATTTATTATTGTTGGCATGCATTTTGAATGTGAAGAGTTCAACATTGGAGAATACTTCCTATGAGAAAAATGTTCATGTTTTTATGCATTACTAGATAAATTTATTTATTTATAATGGGATTGAAATCTTTAAAAGATGGCCCAACACCAATTTATATTTAGGAGATGGCACTGAAAGATTACCTCAATCCCTCCCTATCCTCAAGTCATCCAAGGAGCATAGATACGTGACTATTTTAGTCAATTAGTTATATTTATATCCGACCTTCTCAAGCTTTCCTTATTCATTTAATCCAAACACCTCTAGATGTTATTGCCTTGGAATTAAACTCCTATCATGACTTATTCTAATTAATATATGATTGAATGTGTCGATGGATTTATTACAGTGGCCAATCAAAATGTTGGAGAATAATAGAGGGTTGTTCATTCATTTGTGGATGTTATATATATTGTTGGTATCCATTTGGACATATTGATTTGTCACTCTTTTGGATAAAGTCATGATTGAGAAAATTGCTCTTCTTTGTCGTTATTGGTGTACATAAGTCTTCAAGTGTTGTATGAAGCTTTGTTGGATATAACTATGATACTTGGATACCATAGTTTAGAGAAAGAGCATATCCAAACCCCATTATATAATATTGGCTTGTTTTCTAGGCAAGAGACTAGAGAAGACAATTGTGACATTATTTGGATTGGTGGGCTGATGTATTTGTAGTTTGATTTAGTTTGTGTTTGTATTTATAATTTGTTATGAAATCAAAGGAACGCGTGTTATTTGTTGTAAGAGTTTTTAAAGAAAACTCCTATAGGTAATTCTCCTATTTGTAATTATATTTGTGAGTTCTTGTATGATAATAGAGAGAGTATTGTATGATAATACCTATGGGATTGTATGATAATAGAAATAGTATTTGAGAGAGTCAATTTCCACTATAATTGGTTATGTACAGGTTGGAATCATGTTATTTCTATCATACAATTTGAGGACATATTTAACATGAACATTTTTGTTCATGACCAAGTGTAAATATTAGAATACTACGAAAGATATGGTTTAGCTCCCAAGTGCCCAAACAATACAAGCTTGGCTCTGGATACCTACCATATATTGTCATGATGATTATATAACTAGTATTCTTATTCTTAATTATAATCAAACATGTTTATAAACTTCAAAACAAATTAGGATTGATATTATTCGGTGCCTTTTATACCTAGATCAAAGGTTGTGCACCAATGGAACTTGGGGAAAACAATATCCTCTCAGAACTTAATATGCATTGTGGGTTGCACTACCTATTTGATATAGAAAACCAATTATGGGTGTAACCAAACTTTATTTTATATTAACAATATGAGAATACAATGCCTCAAGTTCCAAAAAAGACTAGGATCTAGTATTTACTAGGTGCCAATGCTCTTATGGAGTGGGACTGAATACAACAAAATACTGTTGATTTAACAAAATCCACATTGGATGTAGTTAGGCATAATGTAACGGTAAAAAACCATTTTACTGTAAATTCTCGAACTTCCACTTTCTAAAATACAAATAATCCATGAGTTGATAAAATAGATATGATAATAATGAGGCTCGCCTTTATAGGCTTGAGTATGTGTAGTGAAGGGTTACAACCTTTCACTTAGTAATTTATAACTATAATTAATATATTATTTTATATTTGTTACACTATTCGTTAAGAGTTTAGTTATTTAATTATTAGTATTTATTTAGTGTTTATTTATTATATATTTGTGTTCATTACATTGCCTGTCCCTTAGAATTGCTTTGTCCTCAAAGCACAATTATGGAAGACTTTATCCCTTGTTCTTGCTCGTAACGCTTTCTCATGACATTGCATGTTGGTAGTTGCAACACTCGACGAAATAAGATGATACGTTCTTTTAAACATTGTGTGGAAATGTTGCGTCATTTGTGAATTCGTCCATTCGAGATCTACCTTTAACAGAATTGTTTGTGAATCCATTGTTGAGAGTTGTTGATTTTGTCTTTTCTCTTTGTAGGAATAATACTGGTAATTTTCCTTTTGATCTTGTCGTCTATCATAACGACTCTTGTGATTTAGATGGCAATATGGAACTCAAATCGCTTGTGAAGTGTTTACGAGATCTACCTAAGAATCTTTATTGTACATGTCACAACAGTTTTTACCCTGTGGCTTTTTTCTTTTTCCATTCATGTATAGGATCTACTTGAGAATCCTTAATGTGCATGTCCCAATAGTTTTTAATCTTTGACTTTGCAAAAAATAACATTGAATTCTTATACTAGTTTTCATGCACAACATATCCATCCTCATCAAAATCACCAAATAACAAATTACAAAATACCTACACAAGCTTTTCTTTTAATTGCCAGGTCTTCTTGGTTTTATCATTTTTTATTAATTAATTCTCATTGCATATATCCTAATCAATCTGGGATGGTGTCATGTCCCCTCCTGTCCGAGAGGATGCAACCATGACTACTGCTATGATTTATCCAGGAAAATTAAGCCTCGTGAACATAAACAATAAAAATGCATTGAACATAAAACATTTACAGATGCATAATGCAATCT
>LPNX010119237.1:1153-19725 GCA_001517045.1 Pseudotsuga menziesii
CAGAGCGAATAGCTGTTTGACCACAGGAGGAACATCTGAGGCAATTATTTCGGCTACACTCAAACTGTCTGCCGAGGCTTCGATGAATTCGACACCCGCATCGTTGCAGTCAACATAGATGACTCCGTCTGCCAACGTAGTGAGACGACCGGCCAACGGGTAAAAGAAAACAAGAACCTCCGAAAGGCTCTTCCTAAGTAGCTCCAAAGCAGATTCGAAATCGTGTTTGGGCTTTAATGAATAGATGAGCCCATTCTGAATGTAATGACAGTATAACAGGGGTAACTCTAAGATTGAAAGTCTGCTTCGCTGTGGTGGAGATGGGTGAACTGGGAATATGGCGCATCGTCCAACTAACTGGACTGCGTTTTCCTCACCGGAAGCTGAACGCTGAAGACCTCTACCATCTGTCTCCATGATCACGAGTGTAATAGCACATAGAAAAGAGTAAGATCACAAACAAGCTGTGTGAAGTTGTTATTAATATATAGAATGTATATATCTAGAATGTATATGCACCTAGACATCCTTTGAACCGACAGATTTTTTTGTTTATATCTAGATACATAGAATGCAGAAAATCTGAATTTTCATGGTGCAACATGTTTGATCTATTGCCGTCGCAATCTATTGAAAAACGGAAAGAAAGTGCTCAACATGTGCCAAATGCACCTAGACGTCCTTTGAATATATGAATTTTGTTTACATCGAGATACATAGAGCGTTAGTATATTTACGAAATCAAGGCGAATATATGAATTTTGTTTACATCGAGATACATAGAGCGTTAGTATATTTACAAAATCAACGCATCACCCATAAAATAATAAGATAACTATTAGTCTACATTCAAATCGACCTTGGCTCCATTGGAAAAAAGTGACATTAATAAATTAGAGTCACAAAGTACATTCATATGTCATTGGTAGAAAGCTCATACCAAATGGCTAGATAACCGAGGGAGGAGTTTATCTCTTTCGAGTTGCTAGAAAGATAAGGTCTCGCCCTAACCACATGAGCAAATCCAAGTCGATTACACTCTAGAAAGGAAACAACATGTTGGAAGGAACATAATGATAAGGGTTTCAAAAAACTCTAACTACATGGAAAGCATCAAAGTAACCATGGAGTCTAAGGAGTTTAATGCTAGTGCGTGTTGGGCCGCTTATAAGGAAATCCAGCATTATATAAAATGATGTTTGTTGTGTATATCTGCCTCGTGAACAAACCCTCTCCCTTCATACACCAGATCTGAAAGCCAGCAGAAGGATTCTTTTTTTTTATCGATAACCTAAAGGGGGTCGTCGGGGGGGCGGGGGGTGATTTTTATGACGGCGGCCAGAGAGAGATGGAGGCATGTAAGTTGGATGGGAGAGACGGTGAGGGGGTTATGTTCACAAAACCCTAGTATTGAATAACATGACCGGTGAATGAAGGTCAATTTGAGGAGATAGATCATAGAAGGTAACACATTTTAGAGCCGAAAAAGGAAACATTATTTATAAAGATTGTTTTCCTCGAAATGGGAGGATGAGATGGTGTTTGCAAAAGCCTTAAACGATGAATGAAGGTTAATCTAAGGAGATAGATCCGAGAAGGTAACACATTTTAGAGCCGAGAAAGGAAACACTATTTATAAAGATTGTTTTCCTCGAAATTGGAGGATGAGATGGTGTTTGCAAAAGCCCTAAATAGTGAATGAAGGTCCATCTCAGGACATAGATCAGAGAATGTAACACATTTTAGAGCCGAGAAAGGAAACACTATTTATAAAGACTGTTTTCCTCGAAATTG
Source organism: Pseudotsuga menziesii (assembly GCA_001517045.1). Taxonomy (NCBI): domain Eukaryota; kingdom Viridiplantae; phylum Streptophyta; class Pinopsida; order Pinales; family Pinaceae; genus Pseudotsuga; species Pseudotsuga menziesii. The sequence continues at coordinate 2,948 of LPNX010119237.1, forward strand.
GAGGATGAGATGGTGTTTGCAAAAGCCCTAAATAGTGAATGAAGGTCCATCTCAGGAGATAGATTGGAGAATGTAACACATTTTAGAGCCGAGAAAGGAAACACTATTTATAAAGATTGTTTTCCTTGAAATGGGAGGATGAGATGGTGTTTGCAAAATCCCTAAACGTTGAATGAAGGTCAATCTTAGGAGATAGATCGGAGAAGGTAACAAATTTTAGAGCCGAGAAAGGAAACGCTATTTATAAAGATTGTTTTCCTCAAAATGGGAGGACCAAATGGTGTTTGCAAAAGCCCTAAACGTCAAGGTGGTGGAGGGTGATTTGGTGGATTATGGTGAATATCCTATGAAGGGACAAAATGTTTTGTGTATTTAGCCCTTTTTCATAATATGGAGGACGTGTCTGATGTTCTTAGGTATCATGACTTTGTTCTACCAGTTTTTTCTTTTCCTAGCAAAACATTGAAAAACTCTTACAAAGTGGATCCATATTTTTACAATGATAGGTGTTTATATCTTAGAATTTGGGGTCGACTAGCATCTCTGATTTTCATAAATTGCACGAGGATGAGATAAGTGTATTGTCCAAATTGATTTTATCGTAGATGTTATGAATTCGAAATAAACAGTTATAAAAAAATAGAACATCAAAAATAACTTGTAGCTATGCATGGATAACTAGTATCTAATGCATGAATAACACATGGCTAATCCGTAGATAATCAGAAATTTGTACAACTATACATGGAGAACAATTAGCTTGTTTCTGGCACTCAATTTGTGACCTATTGGTCTTCATCATCCACATGTTAAGTTGTTGTGCTAGTCCATAATTGCTTAAATATAATGATAGTATTTTATTCTTTGACTTTCTTGGGTGGGAGGTTCTCTCACAATATCAAATCGTGTGGGCACAAACTTTATCAATCCCCACTTATGAGGCTAGAAAGGAAGCTAAATCAATTGATAATATATCCTCTCATCATGTGTGTGTCAAAGCATTTTCTCCTTCCCTCACCAAATCAATGATAGAGGTATATTTTGGAAAGAATTGTCATTCATGTCAAAAGAGTTCGGTAATGACAAAGGTATAAGCGATGGCAGGGAAAGCAATGGCATATGTGATAATGATGAAAAGACACATGAGAAGATACAGCGAGGGGATCAAGTCAGGAAAATTTCAATTGAACTTGACTGATCAATCCTCTGATTAATCAATGGAGAGTTGTGAAGTTGTAGTCAAAGTATTTAGCAGAGGTTGGATGACTAAGATCGCATCAAGAAAATAGATTGACGGGAGGGAAATAATCAACAAGGTAAATGTGTGTGGGAGATAACATTCTGGAGCGCCAAATTCAGGTTCCGCAATGCGCACTTGATCGTAGATCAACGGTCACGAGTGAACCCGCAAGGAAATCAATGGTCAAGAAAAATTGCAGAAACAAAGTTGCGGAGGTCCAAAATATGAAAATGTGATTCTGCATTCCACAATCCGCAATATTGGAGCAGTAATATTTCCTTAGAACATAGTTTATACCTTAGGATAACTTCATTTTCCTGAATTGATATCCCGTGGCTTAGACTTAAGAGAGTTAATTCTGCACCAACGCCCTAGTTGGTCAAGCTAGCCCATGTGCACCCTCGTTAATGCATTGTAGCATTACCTCCTTGATTTTGCGGATCTAGGTTTGACCAAGTGCGCTAGTGGTGTGTTTGGCCTACTTTGGCTCTCCTATGAGCATTTATTGCCAGCTAGAGCCTCCCACTCACCTTTATCTTCTCACGTAGGCATGCCTTGGGGTCTTTAATGCCCCAAAACACTTCACCAATGTTCACACCTTGGTTCATGACTGTTTGGGCTGAGTTGGGTCTCCATTGGTCCACCTAGGGGGGATTGAGGTCAAATCTCACCATGACACATGTACCACTCCAATTGGCTTCCACAGTGTCACGAATTTGTCCAATGTATTAAAAATATGTGTCATACACATCTTCAAGGTGTGTTTTAATATAATGGCTAGATATTACAACCTTTCACATGTGTTATTCAAGCTATTTTGGTCTCTTTGTTTTTCTCTTGCATGTTTTGTCAAACACTTTGATGGTGAAATTGTTCTAGCTCCTAGATCTAATTTGAGATGCAATTCTCATATGCTATCAGAGCCGATTGGAGCTGCAGCAAATCCTATGAGGTTGGGTTGTTGTTTAGGGCATATTTCCAGTTTATGTGAGTGCTTTTCATTGCAGTGTTTTACAAAAAATTCGTGGATTTGAAAGTTGTTCCTCTCCTTTCCCCATTTAACTATTCTGAATGGAAGTCAAATATGTGTCCATATCTCAAGAGGCAATGTCTCTATGATGTGTCCATTGGTGTTGTGAGAGAACCAGAGTCTTGTCAAGAGAAGGATGCTTGGATTAATGATAATGACAGAGCCTATGGAATGATGTGTCTAGATATACCTCCTATAATGCGCTACCTCCTTGATTCTGTTGATTACCCATTTGAGATTTGGAGAAATATAGATGAAGATCTTGGCATGCAGCAAGAAGATGTGAGCTATATGGAGAGCAAGAAAATGGGTACCTTCTTATGTGTTCTTTCTCCTATGATCTCAGCCTCATGCATTTCTCAAGAAGGTGTTCGAAATGAAGAAGAAGAAGTAGCCAAAGATTCAACAAATGACCCAACTCAAGTTTCTTCCTTTGTGGCTTCTTCTCCTTGTCAATAAGCTATGTTTCATGAAGATAGCATACGAGTTGCTTCCATCATTATTGTTGAAGATTTATCTATTCATTCTACACCCTTCTCCTCTATGTCTTCTGTTACAAATGGTGAAGAGGTATTGCTAGTTGATGTTCACAGCGAGCCTTCTCTAGAAGATGGGTTTTCTTCACATGAAAGTATTGGTTCAAAAGATGGAGAGGCTTGGATGTGAAGTGAAGATATTTCATTGCTTCACACTATTTTTCCCATGTATTTCTCCACCATCACTAGTAGAGTTCCTTCAAGTTCATATGAAGATGGAGAAGCCTTTTCCATCACAATGGCACATTTGGGACTCTTGTTCCACATTCTTGCAGCTGATTACAACCTTCATTCGATGTTGATGCTTCAAGATCCTTATGAATCACTTGGGATCACCTATTCTAAAGCATTTTTAGTCTCTTTCAGGCATGGAATCTTATTTGTTTTGAATTCAAGTCTAAAGAGCACCATTCACTCTCCCATCAGTGCCTTTCAGTTGTTCTACATGGTGTAAGGATTCATCATGCAGTTGTTCTTGAGATGGTTGATCACATTCCACTTCTTCCCAAGAAAAATATTCCTCCAGACATTTTCATTTGGTTTGGAGTATATGCATATTTTTTTTCTATGTCATAATCCATTTTTTGAGGGGCGGTTTTGTCCCATGAGGTTTTCCTCCTTACCTCTATTACATTGATCAATAAAATTTGTAAAAGGTGATGTGTGCCTTAGTTTCCAAGGCCTCAAAATCATGAGAAGTACTAAGTCTAGATTAGGGGGGGGTGTTGGAGTAGTAATACATCCTTATTACATATTTTAGACCTTAGGTTAACTTCATTTTCCTGAATTGCAATGATATCATATGGTTTAGACTTAGGAGAGTTAATTCTACAATATATCTGGTTATTTTGGCCTGTTCACACCTACAACTGTGCCCTAGTTGGTCAACCCAGCCCATGTGCACCCTCATTAATGCATTGGGGAACTACCTCCTTGATTTGGGGGATCCAGGTTTAATCAAGTGTGCTAGTGGTGTATTTGGCCTATTTTGGCTCTCTTAGGAGCATTTATTGCCACCTACAGCCTCCCACTCACCTCTATATTCTCACCCACACATGCCTTGGAGTCTTTAATTGCCCAGAACGCTTTACCAATGTTCACATCTTGGTTCATGACTATTTGGGCTGAGTTGGGTCTCCATTGGTCCACCCAGGGGGGATTGAGGTCAAATCTCACCATGACACATGTACCACTCCAATTAGCTTCCAGAGCCTCAGTAATTTGTTCAATGCACTACAAATATGTATCATACACATCTCCAAGGTGAGCTATAATATAATGGTTATATATTAGCGCCTTTCACATGTGCTATTCAAGATATTTTAGTCTCTTTATTTTTCTCTTGCATGTTTTGTCAAACACTTTGATGGTGAAATTGTTCTAGCTCCTAAATCTAATTTGAGATGCAATTCTCAAATGCAATCCAAAGATCAATGGTCAGGAAAGCATCCACAAGAGATCGATGGTGCAGAAGAAAAATTATGAAAAGGAAATTGTGGAAGTAATGTTTGAAATTTTATGAACCCACAATCTACAAGTTTAACGATGAGGAAAGGCTCCATAAGAGATCAACGATGTAGAAGAAAGATTGCAGAAAGGAAATTGTGGAATAATTTTCATGAAATTTGGATAACCCACAATCTGCAATCCACATCTGATCTAAGATTGATGATCAGGAAAGATTACGAATGAGAACAATGACGCAGAAGAAATATTGCAGAAAGCAAATTGGGGAAGCACTTTTAATAATTTTGGAAAACTCGCAATCCGAAATCCACATCTGATCTAAGATCAACGATCAAGAGAGAGTTCACATGAGATCGATGGAGTGGAAGAAAACTTGCGAAAAACAAACTGTGGAAGCACTTTCAAGAAATTTGGAAAACCCACAAAAAATCAACTATGCAGAAAGTATCTTGCGGAAAGGTAGTTGTAAAAAGGAAAGGTAAATGCAAAAAATATCTATTGTGGAAAGGACATTACAGAAAGGAAACTGTGGAAGGTCGCAACTGATAAAATAAACTGATTTAAAAAATGAAGAACATAGAAGTAATTATGAATTAGTTTATTTGCCTGTCAAGAGTCACGATGAAGATATGTGACTACTGAATGAAGAGATATGTTTTAGGGTATATCAACAAAGTTTTAAATCTTCAAATAAGTGTCTTTGAATATTCAATTGATTTATCGATTGATGTAGTACAATCAGAGATCAATTTATCATATATAAGGGAGGTAGGGAGGTGCTAGGGTAGGAAACATGCCTACAAGGGGCTGTAGCCTCCTTCTAGTGGTAGCTGTTAAATAGGGTATCATAGCATCCTTTTAGTAGTAGATGATAAAACAGGGTGTCATAGCTTCCTTCCAATAGTTGCTGGTAAATAAGGTGTAATACCATTCTTGTCTGTAGTAGCATCCATAAACTATTTGTAAATATAATTTTGCAGTAATAGGAAGTATTGGTGGTTTACCCAATTTGGATTCCATGATAAATTATTTTTATGTGAGTTCTTGTTGATCATGTGTGTTAATGAATAAATTAAAAGTGGTTTAAAATTGTTAACATTTATCAATACTGATTCGCCATCCCCCCCTCCTCTCAATATTATCCAATATTGCAACAATTGGTATCAGAGAAGGATCATTCACTACAATCTAAACCATTGGAAGGAAGATCCTAACTAAGACCACAACGTATCAACAGGAAGGCTTATCTATCAATAAACCTCCATTGTTCACATGAATTAACTATGCATACTAGAGTGGAAGAATGAAGTTCCATCTAATGTCTCTTGCATGGAAGGTTTGGAGAGTAGATGAAAAAAATTATAAAATTGAAGACAACCTACCTACAAACAGAGAAGAACTTGACCAATATGAGGCCAATCCAATAGCCATGAATGCAATCTTGAGTGGGTTAACAAAGTCAGTATATGTAAAATCCATGCAATGCAAGAAAACCAAAGATGCTTGGGATAAGTTAAAAATTGTCTATGAAGGAGTATCTAAAGTCAAACCCAAAATTCAGACATACAAAGGACAATTTGAAAACCTAAAGTTGAAAGAGGAAGAAAACATTTGCGAAGTATCTTCTAAGGGTAGATGAAATTGTCAATGCTATTAGAGGCCTTGGAGGAGTATTAAAGGAAAAAGAAGTAGTTGACAAAGTACTAAGAACCCTTTCAATAAACTATGACTCAAAGGTATCCACTCTAGAGGAACGAGATGATATTAAACACATGAGAGTAGATGAACTACATGGGATCTTCACTACCTATGAGACGAGAACATGACAAAATGGATCATCAAAGAAGGAAGCATCATTTAAAGCCGTATCCAAGATCCAATATGAGGACCTACATGATGAGGCCCATCTCTCTTCATCAAGAAACTTGAGAGAGTAACTAGAAAGTACAAAGGGAAGCTACCTTCGAAATTTTTTAACGGTGGAAGGATTGGACATTTTTCCAGAAGGTGTCCTTACCTAAAACAAGAGCATAGTGATGATGAATAACCTTTTTGTCATAAGAAAGTATACAAGAATATTTTTCAGAAAAATAAGAAAAACCTTTATTCCAAAGAAGACAGTGAAGATGAAATAAGTCAAGATGTTGAAATCCTGTTCATGGGATTAGAAAATGAAATCCCTTCTGGAAGAAGAAATAGAAGATGTAGTACATATTGAAGAATAACTTATAAATGCTCATGAAGTATTAGAGAAGTATAAAAGGATGTACAAAAAATAAAAAACTCACATAATAGAATTTGAAGAAAAAAACAATGATGGAGAAAGAATGATTGTTGACTTAAAAAATCATATTCTAGAAGTAAAAATGGCCGAAAACAATATATAACAGTAGCTCACAAAGAGAATACAAGAATCTGCAAGGCTTGAAGAAGCTATTATGCACCTTAGAAAGAAATTGGATGAAGAATATATCAAATCAAAGTTTGAAAATGGTTCAAGGAATTTAGATAAAATCCCAAGTGTAGAAAGACCATCAAGCAATAAATATGGATTAGTACTTGTCAAAGAAAAGAAGCCAGGACATTCCTATTCCACAAACCAAGATGGAAACAAAAGAAGCTATGTTGTTGCACTCAAGACCCCAATTAAAAGTGAAGAAGGTAAGAAATATGGTCCTCTCTTACAAAGAACAGATATGATGTCGAGAAGACCAATGACAAGTAGACATGAACAACTCTTTTTGGGAAATTGTTATACCTGTAACAATTTGGGACATATAGCTAGAAATTGTAAACTAAAGGCTCCTGTGGAGAAACAGATTACATCACATAATTATTCCTATAAGGAAAATATTATTAGAAGCAATCGAAAAGGAAGAAACTACAATTCTTTTGCTCCTCTACAGAATTATAGTACAAAATGCTACAAATGTGGAAACCAAGGACACATTGCTAGAAAGTGTAAACTAGTAATTCCTATGGATGGCACCTCAAAATATTAATGAAAAGAAGAAAGGATGTCCCGGAACAAGAAGGATGTCATTGGCTCTATGTGCTACAGAAAAACAAAATCTATGGCATGTGGACAGTGGATGCTCAAAACACACGACAAGTGACCGAACCAAATTCCTAAGCGTAAAAAGGAAGAAAAAAGGGAAAGTCACTTTTGGAGATAATCTATCCTCTAAAATAATCGGGAAATATACGGTGGCTACTAAAGAAAAGACGAAAGATGAAAATATATTGCTTGTAAAGAACTTAAAACCTAATCTTTTGAGTGTAAGCCAAATGTTGGATCAAGGACACATATGTATATTTGACTTCGAGATGTGTGAAATCGGAAGAGAAGATTCAATAAAACTTGTTGGAACTAGTCTGAGAACTCTAAGTAATGTATATATTCTTGAAAATGAAGAGCAATGTCATGTGAGTCAAACTGATAATGGTAGATGCATTTTCTAAAATGGTTTCTCATGAACTAGAAGAGAACCCTGAAATTAGCATTAGAAGGGATCATATACCCAGGCGGAGATATGTTGACAAGGGGAGCTGTCAGAAAGAACCTTTGTCATTGTTGTCAAAGGGGGAGAATGTTGGAAAGAATTGTCATTGATGTCAAAATAGTTTGGTAATGACAAATGTATAAGCGATGACATATGTGATAAGGATGGAAAGACACATGAGAAGTTCCAATGAGGGGATCAAGTCAGGCGAAGTCTGATTGAGCTTGATTGATCAATCCTCTGATCAATCAATGCAGAGTCATGAAGCTGCAGTTGTTGTATTTAGTAAAGGTTGGACAGATAAGATCATGTCAAGAAAATTGATTTATGACAGGGGAAAAATCAACAAGGTAAATGTGCGTTGGAGATAACATTTCGGAGTGCCAAAGTGAAGTTCTGCAATCCACACTTGATCATAGATCAACGGTCAGGAGTGAACCTGCAAGGAAATGAATGGTCTAGACAAATTGCGGAAACAAAGTTGCAGAAGAAAATTTCCTAGGTCCAAAATATGAAAATGTGATTCCGCGTTCCACAATCCGCAATCCCAATATCGACGGTTAGGAAAGCATCCACAAGATATCGATAGTGCAAAAGAAAAATTGTGGAAGGAACATTTGAAATTTTATGAACCCACGATCCGCAATATCGGTGGTCAGAAAACATTCTGGAAGAGATCGAGGGTGCGGAAGAAATATTGTGGAAGCATTTTCATGAAATTTGAAAAACTAACAATCCGCAATTCGCATCTAATCTAAGATCGATGATCAAGAAAGAGCTCACATGAGATTGACGCCATGGAAGAGATCTTGCGAAAGCACTTTTAAGGAATCTGGAAAACCCGTAATCCATATCTGATCTAAGATTGACGATCAGGAGAGAGTCCACATGAGATTGACAGAGCGGAAGAAAAATTATGGAAAATAAATTATGGAAGCACTTTTAAGAAATTTGGAAAACCTGCAATCTGCATCTGATCTAAAGATCAACTGCAAGGGAAGAGTCTGTATGAAATAAATGGTGCGGAAAGTAACTTGCGGAAAGGAAAGGTAAATTTGCGGAAAAGATCTGTTGCGGAAAGGACGTTACAGAAAGGAATCTACGGAAGGTCTCGACCGGTAAAATAAACACAATAAAAAAACGATGAACAGAGAAGTAATTTAGAATTAGTTTATTTGTCTATGAAGAGTCATGATGAAGATAGGTGACTGCTGAAGGAAGAGATATGTTTGAGGGTATATAAACAAATTTTTGAATCTTCGATGAAGTGTCTCTGAACATTCAATTGACAAATCGATTGATGTGGTACTGTAAGAGATCAATTTATGATATAAGGGAGGTAGGGAGGTGCTAGGGAAAACAACAGGCCTACAAGGAGGTCGTAGCCTCCTTCCAGTGGTAGCTGTTAAATAGGGTGTTGTAGCATCCTTTCAGTAGGGGGGTCGTAGATTCCTTCTAGTAGTTGCTGGTAAATAGGGTGTAATACCATCTTTGTCTATAGTAGCAGGGATAAACTATTTGTAAATATAATTTTGATTTAATAGGAAGTATTGGTGGTTTACCCAATTGGGCTTCCACGATAAATTTGCGTTTTGTGTGTTCTTGTTGATCATGTGTTTTAATGAATAAATTAAAAGTGGTTTAAAATTGTTAAAAGTTATCAATACTAATTCACCCCCCTCCCCCCTCTCAGTATTGTTAAAAGTTATCTTGTAAGGTTTACTAACATCAATGCAATAATTATTGGTGTTAGTTTTGTAAGAAAACACCTAAATTTGGATAACATTATAGGAAAATTAAAGTTTATTGGTAAGAAGGGAGTTCTTGATGTTTGTCCAAAAATTAAATCAAGGGTTCACAAGGTTCTAAATAAGTAGGACAAGGTGAGGATAGTGGTAGAGGAGGACATTAAGGTTGGGAAAAATATAGTTTTTCTTAGAAAAGGTTTTGTTGATCGACTCTTTTCTAAAAGGATTTTGGTGAATTCTTTAAAATATTGATTGAAGTAGTGATGGCCACTCATTATTGGTTATAGCCCTTCTCTTAACTTTTTATCAAAAGGATGGATGATTATTTATACTCATTATTGGTTATGGCCCTTCTCTTAAACTTTTATCAAAAGGATGGATGATTATTTATTTATTTATTGTTTGAGAAATATATAGAGCTAAATAACTCTTCCAATACCACTCAGATTTTGGTCAATGACTTTGGTCAATGTGCTAAATAGACATTGACTAGTAATTAGTAAAGCATGACTTGGCTAGTAGATACATGGAATACGGCATTGATTAGTTATTAGTAAAGCATCACTTGGTCTTAAATTTGACTTGTAAATTATGTTGTCTGTTTGTATGAAAATCTTAGTTTTTCATAATGGAACACCTAACCTAAAAAAATTTGTTCATATTTTTTTGAAAGGATAAAAATGCAATAATACATTTTTTTGGAAGGATAAAAGTGCAATAATATTGAAAAGTGTGTAAACTATTTATAACCTCAATTTGTTAAATAATATATGAGAAGATTGCATTTTATTCTACTTATGAGTGTCATTGAAGAACCTTGCACCAATGCCTAAGGACTCATACCCAAGACGCGATTTGTTAATAGTTGTTGTAGCATTTGTGAATTCATGCACGTTTTATTCGATGTGTTGTAGTATTAGCGATAGTTCCAAAAGAGCATAAAAGATATTTGGATACAAGATCAGACAAATTTTAGTTGAAAACAAGGATCGAGCCGCGAGGTAGAGCATGAATTCATTCATGTTTTATTCGATTGGCACTACATGAATTCGTTCATGTTTTATTCGAATGGAAGTAAAATTAGCGATAGTTTTAATTATAAACAAGTTGAATAAGCAACGAAGTCGCTTAGTACCTACCGCTTAAGAAAAGTTTGGAAAAAGTAATAATAAGCTAAGTTAGCTTAGTTTTTTTTTTCTAATCTGTGGATTCGTTAAATCGTTGTGAAATTCGTTGGCCTATGAGACTTTGTGATAGACTTGCAATGTAACTAGACCTCCAGATAGCCAAGCATATTGCTGGATGCACTTGGTGATTATTGGATGTGCTGTGTCGAGTCCCGATGGTGACACCTCACGATGTTGTGTGCTGGAACATGTATGTTTCGATCAGAAAACTGCTTTAAGGTCGGATTAACGTTGATAAATTTTTCTAGACGATAGGCAGAATATATGAATCAAACACCCAATGCAATGAAAATGGAATGTGTCATCTGTGGATCATATGTACGGATCGGTCTTTGCGTTATAGTTCCCGAAGCCCTGTCCCACCACGTAAAAGTTGTATCCATGAAGATGCATTGGATGGTTCTCTGCCAAGAAGATGTTTGTTGTCTGGTAAACCAGTTGCACTGTAGAATTGTATTTCAGCACCTTCACTTTTGTTGCTTCTACAGGAGCCCAAATAATTTTGGGTATGTTTTCCCCGGTGTAGTTGAATTTAACTGGAGGCCTTGATGGAAAATCTATCGTGAAGACACCTTTAATGCTGAAATAATACGCTTGTAGCACCGCGATCATGGGCGATACAAATGATATGTTGTTTATGCTATCCTCCTCACTATGCGCTATGATATATTTATTTTCTTGTGAAGTAACCATTAATAAACACTAATTGTCATATGTATCAGAGCTCACTAAGGAGGAGGAGGAAATTCTTGCTACTAATTTGGAGCAGCAAGTAAGTAAAATGTTCCCACTGTCCTCTATTTTTTCTGACCAAACCCTATATTTTTATTCTGAACAAGAAAACCATAGGATTTAGATTTCTATTTTTCTAATATTTTTTATTACCAAAAGGAAAATAAATACATTGCCAAACCAATTTTTGGATGCCTTCATTTGAATAAAATCTATAGGGAGGATTTGCAAATCCCATCATATGTTTTCTTGTTATGTTCACTTTGTTTTTATGGGTTGTGTTATTTGGGGTAAACTTGCATAGAACAAAAATTAAAGAAAAGACAAAAAATATAATGATTAGTTGTTTTGTAAGTTTTTCTCAAGGGTTTAGGGTTTAGCAACACTAAGAGAATTGCCCTTTTTCTAATAACCGAGGTTAAATTTTATGGAAGTCTGTATGATTTTGTTTTTGTTCTCATTTGTTTCTTTTATAGAGCAACAGAGGTGGCTTGTTGGGTGGAAAATAGATTGAAATACAATCCTGCCACATTCTCGATGACTGAAGTTCACCGGATCACTTCTGGACATTTTTCCCAAGATGATACAATCCCTCTTCATTCTCAAAGACCGAGGTCTCCGGATCACTTTAGGGAAAGTTCCCAGGGATGATATAATCCCACTGAAACATCAATACTCCCCCTTTCGGGGAAGATCTTTCTGAACCACACCAAGCTTGTCTCAAAAGTGTTTGAACTTTACTTGGGACAAAGGTTCCATCATCACATCATCATCTAAACCATCATCATCTACATCTTCAGTATGTGGATACTAAACTATCACCATTTGTATCTATAGTATGTAAATACTAAAATACTGAAAGCATCATCATCTCTGTATTCAATATAGAAATATGGAATCACCATCATCTGCATCTACAGTATGTAAAAAAATCATCTATATCTTCAGTATGGAAATACTAAAACATCATCATCTCCTTCTTATCTCATATGTAGAAATACTGGATTTCTATGTGTTACGACGGAACATAGGGTTCTCTATCATCACAACTCTGATTATCACATAGAATCACAGTAGAGTCCAACTCTAGGTGGAATAATCCTGACATCAACTTCTAAAGCCATATGGCTTCACAACTAGTAGAGTAAGCTACTAAATATTCTGCTTCGGATGTGCTTAGAGCAACACTAGACTTCTTTCTGCTAAACCATGAAATCATAGTAGATCCTAGACTATAACATCCACCTGATGTACTTTTTCTATCTGAGATACTTCCAGCCCAATCTGCATCTGTGTAGCCATACAATCTATACTCATGGCTACCATCATAGTATAGACCAAGGTCTATAGTCCCTTTTAGATATCTCACCACATGTTTTGAAGCTACTAGGTGAACCTGTCTTGGTTGAACAAGATATTGACTTAAGGTGTACACAGCAAAACAAATGTCTGGTATGGTATTTGTTAAGTACATTAATGACCCAATGATCTGTCTGTAATGAGTCACATCCACTAAATCTGATGAATTATCAGCTAACAGTTTCAGGTTGGAGTCCATGGGTGTGGCCATGGCTTTGCATTCCAACATATTGAATCTCTTCAATATCTCTACCGCATACTTTCCCTGGTTGAGAAAGATTTCTTCTGAACTTTGCCATACTTCCAGACCTATGAAATAATGCATTAACCCAAGGTATTTCATCTCAAATTCTTCTGCTAGTTTCTTCTTGCTTTCCATGATTTGTTTCTCATTCCCTATAAAGAATAAGTCATCCACATATAATAACAGGATGACAAGTTCATCTTCTACAACCTTGAGATAAAGGTTAGGATCAGCTTTACTTTTGATAAATCCCATGCTCGATAAGAAACCATCTATTCTTTCATACCAAGCTCGAGGAGATTGTTTAAGACCATATAATGCCTTCTTCAACTTGCATACGTGAGTATGTCTATCTTCAACTTCAAATCCTTGTGGCTATTATATGTATACTTCTTCTTTGATCACACCATTTAGAAAAGTTTTTTTCACACCCATCTGGTGTAAGTCCCACTTCATCATGGATGCAAGTGCCATCGTAGCTCTAATTGAAGTATACCGTGCTACTGGGGAAAATGTCTCTTCATAAACAATTCCCTCTTTCTGAGAGAAACCTTTGGCCACAAATCTTGCTTTATACTTCTCAATACTTTCGTGAGCTGCATGCTTTAATTTGCATATCCATTTGGAGGATACTATACTCTTTCCTTCTGGTTTGGGAACTGTATCCCAAACATCATACTAGTATTATTTCATCATAACATCTTCCATGAGTTCGTCTTGTCGGGGCATCAACATATCCTAGTCTTCTACATTCAACCTTGAAGGTTGGAACCCTCTTTACTCTTGGTAAAGTCTCGATCTAGCAGGAATCTATCCATCATGTCTTACCATGTCGAACTTAGATATCTTCTGTAGTCACTCCCCTTGAAGCGGAGTATCATCTTCCCTCTTCATTCTGCACAGGTGGCTCTATGCTTGATATATACTTGTCAATAGAGTATGTCAAGTCATAGTCTATTCTTTCTGAGGAAAATCATGAACCTTTGCTTTGCACACTTATTCTTGTAGATCCATATGGAAGATACTATGTACTTCCCTTTATGTCTCGAAATCATATCGTATACATCATTCCCCATGATCAACTGTTATTCTTTGATCATAGCATTCTTTTCTTCATCTTGAGTTATCTCTTATACCCATGGTGGTCTTCATCCTTCAAGGTGGATCTACCACTCTCTGAAGCTCTTTCTTTCATCATGGTGTCTCTGACCCTGGGAGCTTCAAATTCATGTTTATTGAATTGTCATCACTTGTTCTTCGAAACAAGTCTCATCCTTGTTTTCTTGTAGGAGGTTGTTCATGACCTTTCCTACAATTCAAATGCACCAATTGCATGGTTAGAACTATTTCATAAAACATATGCATAACAACAAATTCTTATGCATCATGCAAATGTTTAGCCAATACAACATTCATCCATATCTCACGGAAACTTTCTAGATGACATCATTGAGATTGTGCACTAATCCAATATGTCATATAAGGAGGTTTCATTCTAGATAAGTAGCAATGGAGAGATGTATAGCACCATGAGCTACTTACCGATCACATGCATATTAGTAGTATACAGTCATTAATGCAAACAATCTATCATGCATAACACATCAACTGAATATGCATAACAAAACAATATCATTAAATGACAATTGAATACTTATCTTTTGTTTGTTTTGTGGGTAGACTCCTTCTTGATCATTCTCCTTCCTCATCTTCTTCATTCATGAAATCATCATTTCTTATCCAAATGATAAGATGGATAAGAGGTTCGTCAAGAATTGAGTTCTTCATATTCCTCATTGCTTGAGGGATCTTCTTTGAATGGTGAGAACTTGATCTTCAATTTGCTCCCATCTTTCTTCTTCTCTTCTTATGAGATGATCTTCTTCTTCTTCCCAGAGTCAACTGAAAGTAATCACTTCCTTTTGGCACACATTCCTCGAATGAATGAATCCCATGATCATGGGAGGCCATTCAAGGTGGCTATCACCACTTCTGCATTCTCTGCTTCTTCTTCTACCGCTTCAAGATGTTATGCATTCTGGATCTTCACATTCTTCAACTATTTTCTCAAATCCATCTTCTGAATTATGTTCTTATCTTCAAATAGCTTGATCAAGGAATCAAACATATTTGGTGTCTTTAGGGAAGACACTTATTGTACAAGTTGATCCATGGTTGAATCAACAATGATCTTCTTGGCCTTGATCAAGTTCTTCTTATGTAAGGCTTTGAGGCTCATCTCCGTCTAGAACTGGAACCTCTCTACTCATGTAGGTGTCCAATTCATTTTCTTCAGAGAGATCAAATACTTCGATTCTTGGAATTTTTTAACTTCACCAATATTATCATCAAGCTGATGTGATATATCACTTTGAAATGAGAACCTCAAATGCAAATAGCAAAAGATTAGATCTTACCGATTTGAGGTGTCCGTCTTGCTTCCAGAGCTGGCTGATCTAGGGTTTGTCAGAGAAACCCTAATTTTAAAAACTTGGAATATTTTAGATCTGATTGGATAGAAAGATACATCTCTTCAAATGGAGCTATCCAATGTACTCCTTTTCTGAAAACAGTGGAGGGAAGCTCCCGTAACAGGAAGCCCTAGTTTTCTAATTTCTTCTGCAGAAATTTATGTTACTGTTTCTGTGATATCTCTGAAATTACTACAACTATGTGTCTGAAATTTTTCACTGAGGTAAAATCACATGTACCTGATCCAACACCATAGGTTTAATCAGAATTGGTTTCACCAATTGGTATTTATGATCATTTTCCCAAGGTGACCTGTTACAAGACTGTTCAGAACAGTGAAGTTGTACGGTATGCCACATGTCAGTGGTTCATCTTCAGGTTCTGAAATTAGGACCACAGAAAGTACATTCCATGATTTTTCTGGAACATCTTCAGGAATTCCATTTGGACCTTTGTAGCCCACGCTACAACAATTATCCTCAGGTGTCCTGTTTAGGGATGAATTCTGGAAGAGGCTAGAACCCTCACTTGGAGGGATCGTATCTCCCACAATATAGCGAATGTGAGGCTGAATTTTGGAAACAGAGTAAATCCAGATAGTTTCTTTGGCCTCTACAATTTTCAACTCTTGATCCTTCGCCAATCTCAGGATTTAGCGAATGTACCAAAACTTA
Organism: Pseudotsuga menziesii; assembly: GCA_001517045.1. NCBI lineage: Eukaryota > Viridiplantae > Streptophyta > Pinopsida > Pinales > Pinaceae > Pseudotsuga > Pseudotsuga menziesii. The sequence continues at coordinate 19,140 of LPNX010119237.1, forward strand.
GCAGTTTTAGTATTTAGGGTTTTTCTAGATCAGGGTCAAACTAGGGTTTGACTTTTCTGAAATTTCACCCAACCAAATTTCTTGATCCAGGTCTCTAAAATTCGATTTTGATGGAGAGAAAAATCCTATTCTAGGCTCACTCAAAAATTCCTCTTCTGTAGAAATCCCTAATTTTCCTCACCAAAATTGAAAATGCTCGGAATCAAATTCTGTTATAGTGGATTTCACCACACTAGGTGAATCACACATTGTATGGCCTTCCCCTATCCTGCTGCAGACTCATTATTCCCTATGGACCATTTATTGTCTTTTGATGTATCATTGACCATCCCTAAAAACATTAGAAAAATGATATACGCGTCCTTTTCCCCGATAACCGCGTACATACGCGGATATTCCCTCTATAGTCGCGTACATCGGGATGTGTGCATAATCCAAAACTGTTGGACCATTCCTTGTCTTGAATCCGACTCATATGACTCCTATCCTTCCATATGCCTTGAGATCGCACGGATTCGACCTTTCAGTATCACTTTGGAAAGCTATATAAGGAACCATTGAGACATTGAAAGCATAAGAGAGAATT